>VYZP01026508.1:2491-19880 GCA_013400635.1 Hypocryptadius cinnamomeus
TGAGGAGATAATTGCCCTCCACATGGTCACAGCAACTCTGCAGGCCCAGAACTCTGTGTCAGTGGAATTTTGGCCACAATACCATGGCCTGGCCAGCTGCAGGGTCCCCAGCTGGTCAGCAGCTCTGCCTCTGTCCTCTGCCACTCTCCTGCAGCACCAAGCCACACTGCTACTGTGAGTAGCAGACAGCCAAGTGATGGTGCCTTGAAGGACAGGGAAGGAGCATGGCAGCAGGGTCCCAGGCCAACATGCCATGACTGGGAAACAATGGCACCAGAGGAGCTTGAAAATCTTCCTCTTTCTGCCACCACATGTGGGGCAGTGTCTACATGTTGATGAGCTCTCAGGCTGATGAATCCTGAGCTTTCCAGGCCAGTGGGTCTCGTACCTGTCACATGATGGGGCACACCGCAGGAGGGTCACCACCACATCATGTGGCTGTGCAAGGGTCATTTCCTGCAGGGTCTTATCCGGACTGTAGTCAATAGGTACATCCGTGATGAATGCGAGCCTTTGGTAAATGTCCCTCACAATGGTCGGCACCTGGAGGAGACATGGCAGGGAATTGGAGTGCCACTAGGGAGAGCCATTTCCCCAGTTTACCCCCAGGTAGTGCTCACTTCTCTAGTACAGTGTGCTGCCCTAAAGTCTGTTGGATGCCCAGCAGATCCAGCTTGGGAATGTGCACATTTGCTCGTTGGCCAAGTCCTTGCCATAGACAACTTACTTTCTTCAGTCTGGAGGTGCCACTTCTCATGATCACATCCAGTATGGCAGAGTCCTCTGTTTTATAGGAGTCAGCATTTGCCATGTCCTCAGACGCCATGCTGGTATTGTCTTCAGGATCAGTAAGCTTATGGAAGTCCAAAAATATCTTAAGGCAGGAAAAAGAAGGATGTCCAATCTAGTGCTCTGCAGCAGTGCTTGGCTGAGCTGCAACAGCAGGTCCAGCCCAGGCAGGGAAGTCTGCAAGTACCTGTGCATTTCTGTGGAAGTAGTAAGGGGTGTGCTTCTTTTCTGGCAGTTTCTCAACTGTATTTGGCAAAAAGCAACCACAGTCAGAGCTGAGGGACTGCAGGAGAGGCTGGAGAACACAGCTGAGCCCTGCACTCGCCAGCAAGGGCCAGCTCTCAGACAACAGCTTGTGGGGATGCCAATCCCTGTCTTTCTGTCTGCAACCTGGGGCTGAGGGTGCCCAGTGGATGAAGCAGGGCTACTAGGGGAATCAGCTCTATTCCCCTTTCCCCTTCTTCCCTGGTGATGTCCACAGTGCATGGGATGGCCCAGCTCAGCCACTTACCTGCCTGCAGCAGCTGGACTCCCTCCACTTCTTCAGGCTTCTGTGCTGGTGCAGCCCCAGGGCTTTTATCATCATCCTCGTCCTCCTCCCCCTCCTCCCCTTCCCTCCCCTTCACCGAAGTCAATCTGAGCATGCTTGGGGTTCTCTCCACTGTGGGTTCTCTCTGTTCAATCCTGCTGGAGCTTGGACTTTGAGGGCTTTAGCCACAGGGATGGGAGATGTCCTGGAAAAGGAGACAGGTCAGCAAGACATGAGGTGGCTATGCAGGGCCTCCTTGCAGCCCCTCAGAGACGGGTCACAAAGTGGTGGGTCACAAAGCGCCTATGACGCATGACATCCAATTGGCAGTGTCTATGTCACAGTGGGTCACACAGGAGTCCATGGCATGTGCCATCCACTTGTCAGTGCCCATATCACAGTGGGTGGTTGCCATGAACATATGTTTATTAATGAAGAGACCATGTTCATACAGCAGAAGTTAGAACTATGGGCATGTGTTGCGTTGAGGATGTCTCCGCCAATGTTCTTTACCTGGATTTTCTGTCTGATCCTTTCTCAAGCCCCTGTGTCTTCATCCTCTAGGGTTCTCATGTTTGTCCTAGTGGGTCAGACTACAACCTCTCAGGCCTCTCATCCTACAGTCCAAAGAGAGAGAGGAACAAAACACACCACATCAAAGTCACCTCGTTTGTACACAATAAAAGGACAGTACAAGCACAACCCAGAAGACCTTTACCTCAGCAAGGCATCAACACTGGTGACAATGCCAAGAGTGTGGATAGTGGGTGCCTCTGCCACACTCTCTCCCAGAACTGCAGTCACGATCTGTTGCATCCCAAGACACAGAGGAGGATGCTGAGGCAGGGATGCCTTGGGAAGAAACACCCCTTTAAGTTAGGGTGATACAAAGAGTTGCTCTCCCACAGTTCCTTGCTGTAGTATATTGTTAACCCAAGTTATCACTTGTCATCCCTTTCCTTCTCCTCAGTTCTAGAATGTTCCCCACTCCTGCCTTCCCTATTGGTCCCCTTTCCTCACAGTGTCTCCCCTGAATTCCAGCTCGTTGTTATCCTATAACCCCACCTCTATACTGCCCCTGTTCTCTTTACCCACTGGTCCTCAGACCTGATGCTCCGCCTCCTTTGTCCCATATATAATCCTGGACCCTTCTTTGTTCTTTGCTCTTTTGCTAATAAAAAAGGCCACTGGAATACCATACAAAGAACCCCTCCTGTGCTTCTTTCCCATACTCGATCTTCCATGACTTGTTTATTGATGGCCAATTTAAGTGGTCCAAAAAGGTTCAGTGGGGCCTTGCCTGATGTCTGCAAAGTCTAACTGGGGCTTGTTAGCCTCTGGAATTTGCATTAGAACTTTCTTAGTTGCATTCCTGATGTCATTAAGCACACCTCTCGGCAGGTTCATAGCTTGTTGGTCAGGATCTGCAAAATTTCCTTCTGCTAATTCATCTATGGTTAATCTGGCCCTTGCGGGGTTTCTGGCATAAATTTGCAGAAGCTTGTTCAGCAGCCAATTCCACCCCAACTCCCACAGCGAATATTCAGTGGGAATCAACAATGACATCACAAGGTAACGTAAGTTATGTGGGGCTAAAAGGTGGGCAGAGAAGGTTGCAGAAATAAGGTTATAAAAATACAGAGAACTTCTCCCATGTTCTCTGACAGCTTTACTCAATTCTTTAATTTCATTAAAAAACAGAGTCTCCCAAAAGGGATTGCCTCTTCTATTATACCGGACTGGCATAACATATGTTTTGTTTTTTTCTGCTGCTTGTCAACAGAGGGGATCTCATGAGCAAAGTGGAGATGAGTGGCCACAGTGATCACGGAGCAATTGTTGTCAGGAGGAGAACTGCCAGCAAAACCTCAGCTCTGGACATGAGGAGAACTTCAGGCGGCTCAGGGTGCTAGTGAGTAAAGTCCTCTGGGAAAATGCTTTTGCTGGTGCCCGGGTCCATCAGTGCTGGTCACTTTTCAAACATCACCATCCAAGGGCATAGGAGCAGGCAATTCCCAAATGCTGGAAGTCAAGCAAATTGCTACCATTATGAAACAATGAATTGATGTTTACCTATCTCTATACACTGCATAGAGGGATGCAGCACATAGCAGGAGAAGAACTGAAGAACTTAATAATCCACAAATCATTAAAAGGCTTGAGACAGCAGTAATTGGGGTTTTAAATCATTCTTTCACACACTGTAGACCACACACAACCTAATATATTGCAGAAGAATAAGTGAATAATTGCTTAATCCTCCAACCAAATGCAGCCCACAACAAAGAGCAACAGAACAAGCATTTGATAGACCAGGAGTTCAGGGCTGTTGGAGATGGGTAAGGTTCCAAAATGAGCAGTGGAGCATCAAAACAATATGCCAACTACTCATAACCAGTGGGTAAACAAAAGCCCCAAACCAAATCAAATTCTCCACCCACGGAATTAATTCACACAGAAAACATTTAGAAAGCCACTAGTAGCTGTGAAGTGTTTCAGCTCTCAGTAGTGTTTTCTGCTAGCACATTACTCACAATGATCTATTTTTAGCAACTACTCCAGCAGTAAAATATCCACAAGTACATCAGAGACCAGTCAAAATGTAACAGAACCTCCACAAAAAATGTAGCTTTGTTCTTGTGGGAACTGTATAGAAAAATGTCTCCAAAAGCCTGGGCAAATCCAGGTTCACACTTGTGATATCTGAGCATGGTGAATGCATCAAGCTCTTGACACACACACTGCTGGATGCACACACATCCCTCCTGCCCACACTTGGAGCCTTCTTCCTGCTGAGCTAAGGAGAATGACCGAGTGCAATACCTCAGCCAATACAGCCTCACTGCTAGGGATATGACACTTGGCATACAGAGTGTCATATCTCTAGCAGTGAGGCTGTATTGGAGGTACAATACAGCCTTGGAGGTACAAACCAACCACAGCAAAGAGCTCTTACTCTCCAGAACAAAAAGTCATAGCTGCCCCAATCCTGCACAACCTCCTCCAGACACTCTGTGCAGGCACAGGAGCTACAAGTCGCCATCCTCATGGCACGTACAGACAGATGGAAGGACACAGCACCCAATTCCGTGTGACTGTCCCCCTCCCCTCTACGCACACAGGCAGCAGCACAGGCACACGCACACACACACACACACATGCACATACACACACATATACACGCACATGCACACACTCCAAAAAACACACATTTATTCCTAGTTAGGTCAAAAGGCAAATACCACAGTGTTCGTGCTTAAGAGCAATTATTTTTCTGAAACACTGCTTTGGAAATCTAGAAATAACTCAAAAGACTGTGGCATTTAATATGTGAATGGAAAAGAAGCAAGCAGGATTCCTTCCAGCTGCTTTGGTGAGCAGTTTTGATAAATAACATAGAGAATAAAAATGTGCAGTTCTCGTGAAGTTGCTGAATAGGGCTTAAAGACTCACTGGCAAAAAAAAGGACTAAAATATGTAAAAGTATGCACACAAGATGGCAAACATGGCTGGAACTAGTGGAAAAACAGATAAAGAAAACTACATTGAGGTTTTTTGCAAGTTATGGAACAAGAAGAAGAACACATGCCCAAATAAAAAGTTCAAGGAGAAGTCACCTTTAATATCGAAGCATTCAGTGAATATGGCCACCAGAGACTCCTTTAAAAAAACCTCCAGAACCATAAAAGGACTTCCAGTAGGAGGTCGACACATAAAAAGTAGTTCTAAGAAAGTGATGTTTATATATTAGCTAAGAAGTACATTTTGATGAATTTGTATAATTATAATGAAAAAATGCCTTGTTGTAAAGGTTCACGATACACATAGAAATATGGAGGTGATCTTCTCTGTGTCCTGTGCAGATCAAGAATATCTGCTTTCTAATGCTTCAAGTTGTGTTAGAAAGTTTATTCCAGCAGATTTCAGTATCAGTACCTGTTGTTTACAGTCTTTTTGTATAGACCACAATGAGAGACCAGATCCATTAATGAGAAGATTCTTGCTACCTTTCATATCAGGAATATTTGATCCATTGAAGAACTAGAAATGCTTCACTGAACACCAGAAAGCACAGCTCTGAAGGCTGGGGGAGGACAGCACCTCCTCTCAAACATATAAATTCAAGACCCACCTATTCCAACAACTTGCATGGTAAATCCCTTCCTGTAGTGTCTCAGAGGCCTTTGACCTTTACTGATCATTCTGGTGTGATTTCAAATGAGATTTATCCTTTTCTTCTATTTTGAATAGCTTGTTTGCCAGGCAGTAGCATACTTGTCATGCTAGTTTCTTGGTAAAAGTAGAAGTGTAGCCCTTTCAATGACAGTTTACTTTAATATTGAGAGACACCGAGAAGCAGCGTGAACTGAAACTACTCCTGGACAACAATGAACAGCACAGTGAGGTGTATCTGTGGATCTCTGCTTACTGGATGTAGCTGGGCTGGCTGCAGATCACACTGGAGCTACCAGCACCCCATCAGCCTGTATGCTTCCTTTTTTGAGGGATGATTTTGGGGACATTCTGCATAGTCCAGAGGGCATTGTAAAGGTAGTTTTGCATGTGCCAGGCTGAGATCACAATTCAAACACGCATACAGAGACGGACGGGGGTCGGAGGGAAGCTGCCGGGGTGGGGAAGAAGTCCACCCGCTCACCCCTGGCTGGATGTTTCTCTTCACCAGGTGGANAGCCAACAACCCCTCTCTCTATAACTCACAGTTTTACCCTATGCATTGTGCATCTCCTAAATGTGTAAGAAGCAAAGCATAGAGTTTGTCATTAACTTTTAAGAAGTGGGTGACCTGTCAGTGAGCAGTTGTTTTCACGGAGCAGAGCTCAAGGATGTGCATCTCAGCCACTTTGTTGTATTCAGTAAGAACTTGTGTATAAAAACTGAATTATATCATCAACAATGTAGCTCAGTCTGGGCTTGGGTAAAGAAATACAGGCATAATCTGAAGTTTTGTTTTCTTCAAAAGGAAAGAAGAACTTTGTTTTCTTCCATTTTGTCAAGAAGATGATTTTCAAGGAGCAGTGTACGATTAAAAGGCCATGCCCACCACCTAAAAATAAAACATAAGCTCTTGGGTGGTGGGGCACCATTTTGGGAGCTACCAGTGTTCCTCGTGAAGAGCTGAAAATAATGTGCCTTGTGGTTGTGAATTAAAAGGCCTTACCACCCCCCAAACAGACAAAATTGAGAGTATCACAAAGGTGATAGTAGCTTTGGACCATTGAAATGAGTGATTCTTTACGCTTTAAGCAATTCCAATGGAGGGCTGAGTGCTTCATAACCCACAAATACAAAAGTACATGCAAATGCTAGACCTTTCCTGACATGTATTTCTACAGCGACCAAGGCGTAGTCCCCAAGAATAAACATTTTATTTGCAATTGCATCACGTAGTTTTGCATCCATTCCACTGAAAGTGAACACCCATATATTTTGCAATTTGCATTTTCGCATTATGTAAGTGATATGAGGTACCTCCAGGGACAACAGACAAAGTGGCCAGCATTAGTTTTTAGATTACACGATAAGATGGATTGCAACAACAGATCCTTGCATTTATTTAGCATGCAGAACATTCACAAAATCTACTGCAAAAACGTTACTGATGATACAAGTCTTTGGCTGCTGGCATGTGTTCCCTTCTCCCACCCAGTTCTGCTTTTATTTAGTTTCAACTAGGCTTCCTTGGGGTTTGGTTGTGTGACAAGATCACCTGATGAATTGAAAGGCCTGAATAAAACTTTCTCGTTGTGAAAAAGCTGGTTATGCCTATGTGCCCCAGGGAAGGAACTTTGGCAGAGGCACCCAGTGTTCTTTGAGGGTCCAGCTTGGCACTTGTTGCCACTGTATCACTGAGTAAACACAAACCAGTTCTACAGGAAAGCACAATGAAAATCCTGTGGTTTTTTTCCTTTTTTACTTTCTTTTTTCATAGCCGTTTATTAATCCCACTTTGAGAAGAGCCCTATTCCTCACATTCCTTTCTTAGGATGCAACGTGAAGTCTGTCTGGCAGACACATGGAGTCCTCTGCAGTGGAGGCAGGGGGGAATTGTGCTTTAGAGGATGTTCTGGCCCTTCAGGCCTCTTCACCAACTCCAGCATGTGTCACTGTTAACGTGAGCAAACCTTTCAAGACCATGTTCTCACAACAGAAGATCAAATCCAGCTGCTGCCCCAACTCATGCCACTGCCCCTGGGTCATTTACCATGCAGCTGGCCAGTGTCTCCCAAAGGAGACTCCAGATCCCTTCTGTAGTCCTTCCCTCATGGCTCTCAGCAGCTGCTGCATCACAGCTGACTCCAGGACACTGCTTAGAGCCCTCCTCCAACACCCTCATTAGGAGCTAGAAAATAATGTTCCTATGGACCTCCTCTGCCAGTCCTTGCCAAAGGCTGGAGTGATGTGGATATTTCCAACCATTTCCTAGCAGCCACAGCTTCCCTGGTTATTCTGCCTAAGTTGCTGGGGATTTCAGTGACTCACTTTGAAGGAAAGCTCTCAGACTAGTGGGGCATCAGCGACACAGCTCCCCAGAACAGCAGCAGCATCTATGGCACACCTTGCATATCACAGAACATTGCAATCAGGGTATTGTGGTCATGGTTCCTCACATTCCACATTAAACTTCCTTAATGATTACCCTGCAGTACCCTTGCAAAAGACACCAAAGGTTATTTGTTCTTCTCTCAACTCTGTTCTGTTCTCTTTTTTCATGAAAGAACAGTTGTCTAAACCAACATGTTTGAAAGCACTTGATCTTGCCAAGAGATCTGCACATACCAGGAGCCAACCTACACCATGATGCATCTGCATGTATGAATTTCTCTCCCATTTGCAATGCAAACTGGGAAAAAGAAGGAATCTTGAGAACATAAGAAACTGACTTGAAAACATGGAATATGCAAAATTTGTTCAAGGTGTAGACGGGCTTTATTATGTATATGGTGTGGGAAAAAATTTCAGAGCATTTAAATAGACAGAAACTTCCCACTGTGGCAACAGTGGCTCCTCTGCACCCCACGAGGCTGTGAACTGCACCTTGGAACCGCTCTCTCTGCTGACAGCAGGGAGCCTGCACAGACTCTGTGCACAAAGGGGCTGACTTTCACACCTGTAGCACTAAAGGACATCATGCTACAGCTTCTCTGACACCAAGGGAAGTTCACAGTCCCTGTGAGAATGCCACGAAAATAATGCCTGCATGTGAATTTTCAGATGCCATTTCCCTCGGGTCAGTGGCTGGCCGAAGAGCTCGGTCATGGCAGGACTCCAGCCCTCAGCATCTTCAGCCACAAAGGGCAAGTGCTGCCTGCTCAGAAACTTGCAGCTCTGCACTGCACTGAATCTGCCTTGCACTCACCCTTGCTCACAACTCCACAGAACTGCACTCATCTCTCATTCCCTCGTGACTATCTCGTGACAGTCCGACACACTCACACTCTTGGAC
This sequence comes from Hypocryptadius cinnamomeus, assembly GCA_013400635.1. Lineage (NCBI taxonomy): Eukaryota > Metazoa > Chordata > Aves > Passeriformes > Zosteropidae > Hypocryptadius > Hypocryptadius cinnamomeus. Next base: position 11,275 of record VYZP01026508.1, read on the forward strand.
CTGATAAGCCAAGAGAATAAAACATCCTCACTTTGGGTAAACAGTCTCCATATTGCATTCCACTTTGGCACAACACAGGCACAGCAAGTGATAAGAATTGTGTTTTCTCTTTCTCTGATGTTCAGAGAATGTGAAACCCAGAAATATTCCTGGGAAGAACTGTGCCTTGCTTTTCTTTATGAAGAGAAATGTGGCAACATTTCTACAGAGAAATTCAGCTGCAGAATATAGAAAAGAAAAAGTCTTCCAGAATATTTCTGGATGTTTGGCCTGACTGAAACCCACAAGATGGCAAGAATGTTGAATTTCTTTACATTCCTGTGCTAAAGCCAGCAAATATAAAAAAGTAAGCATCTCTAAGCTGCTAAGCTTTATACACAAATACAGAAAAATGCCAGCAATTTGTTTCCTCTGTTCATTCCTTGATCTTAACAAAAAACACCAAGTATGGTACCTCCTTGCACACAGCCACTCCTGGCTTTTGATCTGTGAGCAGCAGGAGCAGGCAAATTTTCCACTTCACTTTTGTTAATATCTGGAAGATAAACCCAAACAAATATTTCCATATATTTTCAGGTATATATTTCTGTAGAAATGGTTCATTTTGTTTTATTTATTTATTTATTTATTTAGCATTCTGAAGGGAAGAAACCTGTCTTCCTGGACATGCAAAGCCAGAAGATTACCTTAAATTTAGTCCAAATTCATAAGGACTATGGGGATTTTGTAGCAGTGACTTCACAGAGCTGCAGAGTCCAGAAATGTCAGTAATTCTCCCAACCTGTAGCTTAGTTCAATTTCTGTATGCAGAAATTGAAGTGGGGACTAGCTTATTTTATTCTACTGAGGACTTCATATTTCCTAAGTTTTTTAAGTAATTCAGTTTCTAGATAGAATAAAATCCTTTTCAGAACAGCAGAAATTAAAATCATTTAGTCTGTGGGAGCAACTGTTTCTAGAAACATCTGAAGTTTTAGCAATTAAAATCAGAACAAAGAAAAGGAACTCCTGTCCCCATGCATCATTTCACCAAATGCACCCTGTTTCTATCATTGCCACTGAGCTGGGAGGCAGAAGAGATTAGAAGAACTGTACTCTTTTATGGAAAGATTTCCTGTGGAGATCTGTCTCTGATTTTAGTATTACCACAGAAGGTCATTTCACAGCGATTTTTGGGCCAACACTGATTTCTTGGTGGTGAATTAAAAGCATTTCTGCTGTTGGGTAAACACTTGTTGACATGTGCTGGTGTCTTGGATTTTAAAATTCTAAAATCTTCTTCTGATCCGGTATTGACTCCTCTGTTGAACTCTCTACTGCAATACTTTATCTTAGAAAAAGTACTTGTTGAAGTATTTATTTATTCATTTACCTATTTATCTTTAGGAAACAAATGCAGTCATGGAAAACATGCTGGAAGATCATGGAAAACCCAGGAAGATCTGTAATAAACTGAAGAAAAATAGAAACTTCTTTTTTCTTTCTGGGAGAGTAACAGCTTCTTCCATGCAAGCATTAATGTACTAAAGGACATTTGCTATTTAGAAGCACAGAAGGAATACAAAGAGAGAAAAGCAACTGCTCTAACTACAGACAGTAATGATTGCTATTTATAACTACAAAACACAATTACAAGCTGAAAATATTCTACTAGAAACCTTAAGTTCTTGATAGCTGTTGCCGTAGTAAGAGTTTTCCTTTTAATCTGTATTCCTTAGTAAAATATATGTTATACATGACAAGAATTCTGGACAAAATTCTGTCCATGATGAAGATTTCTGGTAATTGAAACAGTATTTAATGGTGTACACAGAATTAATGTTATGCTACTGAGAGGTAAAAAAAAAAAAAAAAAGGATTGTCTCACTGTCATATTCACAGAGCTGGTTGTTTTAATTGTTTTACTCAAAGGATTTCAAACCACAGGACTGTCCTGTGCAGGTAATAAAAATATTCATTTTTGGAAGAATTGTATTAGTAATTCCCTTAAGAGATTAGATAGTTATTGCCTCGGATGGCTTTGTGTTTTTCCCAAAGCTTTTTGTATTTGTTTGGGAAGCAGGAGTATCTTGGCTTTTCAACAACAACAAAAAACCCCAAACCAAAGAAACAAAACCACAAACAAACAAACAAACAACTAAAGGCTGTTTTAAAATTATTGTTTGCAATAATTTGCACAAACTTCTGAAGGATATACATGGATTACTAATATACTAAAATTTAATACAATTGTTTAAAAAAAGTATTAAGTGTCTGGCTCAGGTTTCTTACAAAGAAGGTGACAAGCCATCTGCAAGGTGGTATAATGATGGCAAAACAGAAACCAAATAAAATATTTGTTTCAAAATATATTTCAGTTTTGTTTTGAGAATGAAGTAATTAATCTGCCATGAAAGAGTTTTACTTAGTTTTATATAAAATACTGAAGAAATTACATTTTAGATTTTATGCTTAAATCATCTGTGCTTAACTTAAAAGGAAAAGGTAAGTAATAATTTCTTCTTAAATGCTTGTGTAGATATCTCAGCACAAGACTGACACTATGAATGACCTTCAGCAGAACCAGGAGCATGCTTTTGAGAAAATGTATAAACAGTTAAAAGCACAGGAAGATTGCCAGCAGAAAGAAAAGCACTATCTTGAACAGCAGTACTGAAATTGCCTTGCAGAAGTTCATACAAGAGCACAGGTACAATGCTGTGAACTTCTAATACTTTTTTCTTTGAATGTTGAACGGATTGTTTCAGTAGTTTAAGCCCTTTAGCACTTTAAGGTCATTTGGGAATTCAAGTATATTTTTAAAGTAAAAAAACCCATTAAACAACAAATCAACCCATCACTGTGCTAATATTAACATCACTTAAAATAAGAAATAAGTGACTTCGGTAATTGTTTACTAGAAGAGATACTTTCATCACCATCATTACAAGCAAATTTTGGTCTTTTAATGCATCATTTGAATGGCAAAACGAACAATTTTCTTTTAGCTCTTGTCTAGGTAAAAACCATCTAGTTAATATTTCTTCTGGTTTTGTTTGGTTTGTTTCTGTCACAGGAATGTGAAAAAACCATGCAGAAAAACAGGCACAAACTGTATGACCTTGGACAAATCTGGGAGAAAAGGGCTCACTAATGCAATTCTGTGAGAAATATACTATCAAATGCTCACAAGGAGTGCTCATCTCTGCTGGCAGCCTGCGCATTGCTGTCAGGGGCCCTGTGTCCTCTTTAAGGCTGACTGTACACTATGTCTTCCCAAAGAAATTTTCTCCAGGACAAGATGAACCTCCACGAATTAGTGAACCAGAAGATCAGGAGCCTCCTTTATTCTCTCCCTACTAATGTGGGAAAAAATCAAGATGACGCAAAGCTGGGGCAGAGAAGAGCCAGACACCTGGTTTATGCGTTTCAAAGAGCTGTGATTGCAGTTCTGGCCACTAACAGGCTTAGAGCTCTGGCCTAATATTCTTGTTCCCTTTTCGTCTGGACACATGGCTCAAGGGGAGATAGTGATCGGTCCCTCAGGGCTGAGCTCCAGCCGTGCCGGCGAGCTCTCTCTGCAGTAAGCGATAACCTGGCCGTCCTCCTCCCATGCCAAAGAGCGAGAAGGAGCAGCTGCCCCCAACCCCGTCTTTTTAACTGCACCCCATTCTCGCTATATCTCTGTCCCCACCCACCGCGAGAGCAACTCCCAAAAAACGGATTTCTCCCTCCCTGCTGTCTCAAGCACCTAGTCATCAGTGCTCCTTAGCAACTCAACAGGAAAAAATTCCACAAGTAGCAAGGAAAGAAAGGAAAAAAAAAACAACACCCAACCCCCAACAATTAGCCATCAACTTTTTTTTTTTTTTTGAGAAAGTATTTCCTCTTCTTTTTGAAAATAATTTTTAATATTTATTTCCTACTAAAACCCAGAAAAAATTGCTTTCTGATTCAGGTAAAATATTAGCATAGGATTTCAAAATTTTCTTTATAGATTATGTCTACTTGTCCCTTTCTGTTGCCCAAAAAGTTTATGCTGTCCCCTACAAGGATAAATGCTACCAAAAATGTTTTGCAAATTAGAAGATTCATCTGCCTTTTTCTTTTTTTTTTTTAATAGCTCTGGAAGCATGCTTAATACGGTCTTAATTGTCCTGATTAATTTGTAGTTTATGTGCTTATTTTATCTTAATTTCTGAAAGAGCTGGAGATAGCAGTGTGCCATATCTTAGTGATTCAATTATCCTGCTAGCTGCAATTCTGTTTCACAGATTTTGAAGAGGAAGGAGTTCACTGTATTGAAGCACTTGGCTGGCTGACTAGCTCTAACCGCTATCGTGCAATAATCACTTCCATCGCTGAGCTGCAGAATGTTCTTAGCAAACCAGGTAATTTTAACAATATATTGTTGTAGCAGAAATATATTTTAAAAAGTAAGTCAGTCAAGGTGGTCACATCATTTTCATTTTTATGACTTTATCTAAACTATTATGGTTCATAGCTCTGAAGAGATATTTCTGAATATTATAGACATCTTTGACTAGAAGTTATATCCTGAGCTAGTCAATACAAATTTTAGTGGGGCTGTTCCATTGAAGGCGTAACTTTATGGCAGGGTAAAATAATAACCCTCTTCTACATTCTCTGAATGATCACATCTCTGTACTGTTGGATCAGATTAATTTTCTTTAACAGCTGATAGGGTATTTTATCCTTTCAGTATACAGAGCCATGGAAGCAGAAGGCTGGAGAGTGTTTCTGCACCTTATCTGCAATGAGAACTGATACAGGCTTCCTTAGTTCATCTGCATTCCTGCCATCCCTGTTTTTTTATTAATCTGTAGTTTTAGAGTCCTCCACATTTTTGTCACAGGAAAAAACATATTAGAAGAGGGATCATCTATATTAATAAAGGGAAATAGCAGGACAAATACAAGGTGATGCATTTTCCAGAAGGCTAAACACTAAATTGGTCTAAAAGTTGCCATTGAATCAAATGTGTTTAGGTTCAGTTTCAGGCACTTTCTTCTTTGATCATGCATGTTCAATAGATGGAATTAATTCATATCCTTAAAATGCAAAGTTTGAACCATGTTTCAGATTCAGTATTCTGTGTTTCAGAATATCGACAGGTTCCATCCTGTGTAAATGAAAAATTGGATATTACAAGAAACCAGAACTAATAACCTGTTGGATGTTTCATTTCTGTTGTTGTTTCTTAAAGATCCAACCTCCTGGCTTTCTGGACACTCACTTACCAGTGCTACCAGGAACTCCTTTGCAAAACTGATGGACAATCTGAGCATACTGATGGAGACAGTTTCAAGGGAATGCTTGTGGGCGCAGAGCTTACCTGGAGAGGGACTCCTTGATACACAGGCTGGCTGGAGGACTTTGCCAAATAAATGCCCAGGCCATGGAAGCTGGATAGCATTACAGACTGCTCAGCACAGTAAACAGATTTACAGTCCTCCTTCATGGAAACAGAAGGTTTACATTAACGGTGAACCCCCCTTCATAGTGCCATTTATTTTGTTTCAGGCTGGTGATGAGTCCATGACAATGAAGTACCACAATATTGACACTCAGAAGTTGATTTATCACAAATTAGGGTGTGAATAGGTTTTTTCTTTTATTGACAAAGTATTTTTGGAGGAGGTTTAGTGTATCCAAGTAAAAGGTTTTCTTTTCAAGTCCTATCAGAACTGTATTAGCTTATAAGAACAAAATTGCTTTTTGCTTCATGTAAATGTTAAGACTGCTTTCTATTATAATTTTCTATTTTCTCACCTTTCCCATCCTTTCTTTCAGTAACAGACTGCAACAGCAATCAAGTGCAGCTCAGCATGGAAGTATGGAAAATGATAGTTTTGTCTTACTTTTCTTGGGTCTTAAATATGATTTATTTTATTGCACAAAGAGCAGATGCTATACAGAAAAACACAGCAATCTTGCAGCAAACAGAGTATTCGAATAATCATGAATTATCTTCATACAGCAGAGTTAGAGTCCTGCTAACTGCACCTGCAGCTTGCAGAATTCAAAAAGACTTTCAGTGAGATGCAAAAAGATGCTGAAAAAGCCCACAGACTGCAATAGCAACCATGTGCACCTCAGTACGTAAATATATTTGATTTGGAAGCTCTCTTGCTTAAAAGAGAGTCTCCTCTCTATGCATTTTTTTTTTGTTTTCTTTTGGAAATCAAGCATACAAGTGATTTGCTTTTAACACAATTTTCCAGAAAACTTCCTTTTGTAAATGTTATTAAACCAGAAGTCAGATTTATTTAGAAATACTCGTTTTCCAGTGGAGTTGCCTTTTGATTTGTAGAAGGAGGTTTCCTGTATAAATTTCCATTTGGTCTTCAGTAATCCAGGTTCTCCCATTTTTTGGAAGTATTGATGTATGTATCCTAAAAGAAGATTCTACTTCAACAGAGTAAAGTCAGCTGGAATGAGGGTATTCAGTAAGAATGTTTGTGAAAAATTAATCAAATATAAACATAGCAGTTTAAACTCTGTATGATGAATGTTAAAAACTCTGGTTGGTAAACTCTGTCGATGAATGGTATAATAAATAAATGCAAATTTTAATGGATCTGTTTCCCTGAGGAAGTAACTTTATGGCAGGGGAAAAAAGTGCCTTTTCCTACATTCTCAGGAGCACAAATGCACAAAATTCCCCTGCATCTTTTGTTGTTGTTGATTGGCTTACTGAAACACTGTGGGTTCCCTAACCTGAAGCCTCATTGGTAGAAGTACAATCTGTCAGTGTGTCCCAATTGAAACACTTCCAAGCAGAGAATATCTGCTAGATCATGTCTCACCCATTGTCTTTTCTGTTCCTAGCTAGTAAAATGATTTTTTTTTTAACTCAAAAATATCTAATAATTTTCAGTTTTGTTCTTAACAGGTTTTATTCCCTTAGTGTTTTGGGATAGTCAGATGAAAATTGTCACATTTTAAATTATGGTTGAAATGCAGATGATGACTTTTCTTGAAGAATTATTTCTTCTTCCTGGAACAGCTTTTGGAGGAGAAAAACAGCCCACAAAGGTATTTACAAGGGTTGGTTACTTGGTGGCCATAAAACATTTGGCTTGGTGTCTGCTACTTTAACCTATGAAATGTCATAAATAGGAAAAGAAAAGGCAGGAAGTCACAATCTGTGGTCAGAAACTTCCATGATATTTTTAAAGGCATATTTTAAATTTAATAATAATCTCAAGATTTCTTTCTGACTTGTACAACTGTGCCCTGGTATAGGACTCTTGGAAGGTCCAACAAACATGTATACATTACTTATTTAGAAGAAAGGGCATATTACTATAGCTCTTATGGCAAATAGTTTTATAACTGTTTTTAAACTAGAGCAGCACAGAGCAAAAGAAGTGTTTTCATTACCTTGGAGTGTCAGTTTCCCTTACTACATCTGTAATTCCTAGCAACATGAGAATCTCTTTTTTATTTTAGTTTCTGCATTCACCAAAACTGTTGTTGATTTAATTTTCAAATATCTTTTTCAAGTCTCTTTCCTTTAGTGTTCATAGAAAGTGACAGAACTTAAACTGCATGTTTAGGTTACAGCAAACTGTGCTGATGGAAAATTTCCTTTGTGCTACCACCATCTTCATACTGGCTTCTTTCAAACTTTGGAAGTGAATGTCATGCAGCAAATTCTGTGTTTTTACAGTAATACATACGTGCCATATCCTTGGCCTTTCTCTTTTCAGATCAGGGTGTTGGTTTTGGGTTTTTTTTTTTTTTTGGTTTTTTTTTTTTTTTTGGTAGCATTCTCTCCCAGCACTGTGAATTAGAGATTTATTTGCAATAAAAATTCAATCAGTCATACATTATTCATGGATGCTAGGTCCAGCAATCAATGCAAGTCCACTGAAAGGGCTCAAGGGGACCCAGTTCACGCCAGTTGGTGTGTCTGAAAGAGAATTATCATTGAAAACTGGGGTTTTTTTCCCTTATGTCACAGACCAGGCCGTGGCATCAGAGGCTGCAGCAGCCATGCTGCTTCCCAACCAGCAGCTGGAGACCCTTTCGGAGAAAGCAAAGAGAGGTAGGCCAGAAGCCATAGGATATAGGTTAGAGTCTAAAATCCTGTTAAATGGATTTTAAATTTTCTTTTATTATTTGCATATTTTTTGCATATGAACTAGAACAGGCAGATAGACTGTTCTGAGCACATGGAGAACTGATGCGGTGCCGGAGTCCCACAGCAAGCTCAGTCACCCCACAGCACCAGGATGAGAATGGGACACATCCCAGAAGCAGCGTGATCTGAGGTGTGGCTCAGAGCCAAAGCTCTATTGGAGAAACAAGTGCAGAGTGTGGAGGCAAGGTCGAGGAGAAGGCTCTTAGTCCGGGTTCCAGGGAAAGGTTTATTCCAAGGGTGAAAGGAAGGCAAGGTGCAGGAGCGAGAATCAGGGACGTGCAAGGAATTTTAAACACAGCAAGTTCAAGGTGAGTGTACAAAACGTCAAACAATGAGGAACATCCTGGGGAGGAGTAAAGGCAGGCTCTTACATTAGATTAACCAGTGAGGGAGATGAGGGGAGGAGTATGGATCAGATGGTCCAATGGGACGTCGAGGAACAGGGGATTTCCAAAAG
>VYZP01026510.1:0-32504 GCA_013400635.1 Hypocryptadius cinnamomeus
TGGAGCACATCAGCACCCCCAAGGTAACCCCGCGGCCCCGGCCCGCTCCCTGCCGCCGCTGCCTCCGCTCCCCCCGCTCCCCGCCGCGGAACGGCCCTCGTGGCTGCGGGTGGGGGGGGTCACAGCCGCGGTCCCCAGGTGCTGGTGGCTGCGGCGCTCTGTGGGGAGGGGATGCAGTGGTGGGCAGAGCTCCAGGTGGTTTGGGGGTTATTCCGGAATGTTTGCTTTCTGTTAAAGCGCGGAGATTCCTCTCAGTCCCAGTGAGTAAACCAGAGGGTGCTTTTTTTTTAATTCTTTTTTTTTTTTTTTCATTGAATCAAGTCAAACAGGAGCTCCGGGAATGCTGTGCTAAAAGGAATTGCATTTATTCAGGCAGCAGTTGATAATTTAATTTTATCCTTCACTGCAATGAAGGTTATTGTTACTCGTTTTATTCTGTAGGACGTTAGTTTGGGGATGCTCCTCACCCCCTGCTCTGAGGTGCTGCATGTCTGTAGAGCCCTGAAAAGGGCAATGTTGTATTTGATAGTTATATCTGCTGAAAAACACGACCTGCTAAGAGGACACCGAGCCCAGGCCTCAGCTCTCCAATTTATTTGCTGAGATTTTCCATGTGTACATGAGACATAAGGAAGCTCACACATTCAATACCCAGAACTAATCTGTCATTTACTGCTAAAACATTTGTTTTCATTGTCCATCCCAATATTTTTTCCTATTCTGCTTAATGGTGAAAGAAAAATTCCATCTGCGTGCATTAGGCAGCAAATAGGCCAGGAGAAAATCAATCCAGCGCTGTAACATATTTTATTATGTCTGTGCTGAGTTGTTTAAAGCTGTTTTTTATTAATTAGCTTGGTGTGGTTTATGAAATACACTTGGAGGCCAGGAAGTGAGTTACAAGAAGTAGCTACTGACAGGGAATGAGCAGTGGGAAGTCAGACTGCAGAGGGCTGTTCCTTTCAGAGCAACATGTTGATCACCCTGAGCACAGGCAAGTCTTTCCTTTGCAGTTGTCTTGTTATTTCTGCAGCCTCACACAGTAACAAACTGGGATCATCTTGGCTACAAATCCAGTAATCCTGTTAGGGTTTGCTGGTGCTGAACCACGGCTGTTTGCTTAACCTTTATGGCTTTAATTCATGGAGAAATAATTTGAGTTTATGGTGTAAGGCTGGCTTGGTATTGCAGGGGGGACTTAAGATCTTGTATTTTTCTGTCTTGCTTTGTGAGCTGTGCATTTGAAGTTGAAAGAATGGAGCTCAACAGGTGTTTAGGCAGTGCTTCCATCAGAGCTGGACTTGGAGGAATTTCTCCAGGGAAAGGGTGGTCAGGCCTTGGAAGGGGCTGCAGAAGGGTTTGGAGTCCCCATCCCTGGAGTGTCCGAGGAACACCTGGATATGTGCTGGGTGACAGGGTGGGAATGGGGCACAGGCTAAACTCCATGATCCCAGAGGGCTTTTCCAGCCTCAGCAATCCTGGGATTCTGTGGTGTTCTCAGGCTGTGTTCCTGCTGCAGGTGGAAAATGTGAAGTTGCTGGATCGCTACGCCAGCAGGAAGGCAGCGAGCGGGACCCTGTACCTGACAGCCACACACCTGATCTACGTGGATGCCTCTGCTGAAGTCAGGAAGGAAACATGGGTATGCTGGGCTGGAAACACACCTGGAAAAGCTGCTTCAGGTCACAGGATGGATTGGATGGGGAGAGACTTGAAGGATCATCCCATTTCACCCCTGCAGGGACACTTCCCACTATCCCAGGCTGCTCCAAGCCCCAATGTCCAGCCTGGCCTTGCAACTTCCAGGGATCCAGGGGCAGCCACAGCTGCTCTGGGCACCCTGTGCCAGGGCCTGCCCACCCTCCTGGGGAAGGATTCCTTCCCAGTATCCCATCCATCCCTGCCCTCTGGCAGTGGGAAGCCATCCCCCCTTGTCCTGGAATTTAATGCTCTCATTTCCAGAATGAGCAGGTTTGGGAATTCCAGAGCCGTTGTGGTCTTTTAGAGCATTTTGATACCAAATGCTTCCCAGAAACAGCTGGTTTGGAAGGAAATGAGCACAATGGTGATGTGACTAGATAGAGTTCACTCATGGAATTAGTGTCAGTTCCAGGAATGTAAAAAACTTCTGTAATTTCCTGTCTAAAACTCAATATTCAAGACTACTAAACGTGTATTTGTAGCTTTTAGAAGTGCAGATTTAGCCTGAAATGAGCCTGTTTTGTTAATTCTAAGGTGGAATGGGAATGACAGAATGTATTTCATATGGAGGTGAAAGGAAAGCAAAGTGCATCAGGTAAACTGAGCTGCACATCTGTCTCTGAATGCAATTTATGTAAATCTGTAGTTTTTCGGTTCTGCTTTAGTTCCCTGGGTTTTGGGTGCAGTTTATGTTTGATGTCACAGATAAACTCGTTTCCTGCTGCTCCTTAGCTGCAGGAAGCATAAACAGCTGATTGTATTACAAAGGTTTCCTATCTGCTTGCACTGCTCACGGCTTTATCAGTGACAAATGATGTTTATTCCCTTTTCTCCAGATCCTGCACCACCACATCTCCAGCGTGGAGAAGCTGCCCCTGACCACGGCTGGGTACCCCCTGCTCATCCACTGCAAGAACTTCCACGTGGCTCACTTTGTTATTGGGCAGGAGAGGGACTGCCACGACGTGTTCACCTCCCTGCTCAAGCTCTCCCAGCCAGGTGCTGGGGTTGGGAATCTGTCCTGGGAATCTCTGGAATGCTCCAAGCTGAGCCCTGGGAAAGCTCTGCTGCCCCACGCTTGGGTTTGAGAGGGAGGGAGTGGGATCAGGATCAGCTTCCAGCACCAGGGACAATGGCAGGGCTCAGGGAGCTGAGCTCTGTGGAACAGGACATTTGCTTCCAAACTAAACACAGTCTTGGGTGCCAGGAAAGATGGAGAGAGATTGTCTACAGGAGCCTGGAGTGACAGGACAAGAGGGGATGGATTCACACTGAGAGAGCAGGGTTAGCTGGGATATGGGGAAGGAATCCTTCCCTGTGGGGGTGGTGAGGCCCTGGCACAGGGTGCCCAGAGTAGCTGTGGCTGCCCCTGGATCCCTGGAAGTTGCAAGGCCAGGCTGGACACTGGGGCTTGGAGCAGCCTGGGACAGTGGGAGGTGTCCCAGGGTGGCACTGGATGAGCTGTTGCAACCCAAACCTCTATGATTTTGTCACTCTCTGGCAGTGGGAGTGACATGGTCTCCCATGAGGAACTTCTGGAGAGCTGTGCAAAGTTCATATCCCAAACCTGGCCACTGTCAGTCCCTTGTGTCACCCAGCTGTTGGCTGTGTGCAGTTCTGCCCTTTCCAGCTGATCCAGGCATTCACAGAATTCCCAAATCCCACAATTTGGCATCTTGACTGTGTTTCCAGCAGCGTGGTTAGGTTGCTCTGCAGTGTTTGCTCAGTGAAGCCTGTGCTTCACCGTGCCCTGACTTGGAGTCACTCTTGGAGTGTGAGCCAGACACCCTCAAAAGCCTGTGCTCTCTTCTAGCTCCACCTTTTTATTCCAGCATGGATGAATCTTCAGGCTTTTCTTGCAGGACAGCATTCCACTGAGCTCCTACCTGGCTTCTGCCTCTGGCAGCCTCTGCTTTTGGGATGCTGGAACCCATATTGGAGTTGTGTTATTACAAGGATGTCCTTTGTGGTTGCAATTTGTGATGGTGTCACCAGGCTGAGGGAAGGGAATTAATGGCACCAGGCAGCTTCTTGCTGGCCTTCACACAGGGCTGGGCTGGAAATCCTGTAGGAGAAATGGGCTTTGCCCAGTTTAGATGGTTTTTAATTTGATATTAAGGCCTGTGTCTATTCTCAGCACCCTGCTTGTGCCCTTTGGACTTTTTTTAGTTCTGAAGTTCTGCCTCTGATGCTGTAGCTGGCAGGTTTGTGGTGTTACATTTAAAAGCTATCACTGCTCTTTGAGGTTTGAAAACTAGAGGTCTGGGTAGTGCCTGAAGCGTGGGAGGTGTCACTGCAGGGGCTCACACCAGTTTCCTTTGGTCTCTACTTAACTGTGTAAATGCTGTAGCTTTTTCTTTTCTTTTACTTCTTGGTTGTAACAGCACATTTTTGTTGTTTTAAGATGTCTGAGTGTGCTCCCTTCATGGATTTTTGGCAGAGCACATCATTTCTGATTATTTGCACACATGTGATGGACAGCTCTGGGTTACCTGCTCAGTACCCAGCTGCTTTATCAGCCTCTGACAGGTTTCCCTCTGTCTCTGGAGCTGCCTTGGGAATCAGCTGGATGAGTTATTGGTTGGATTTGCATTTTGTGAAGAGAGGGAAGGAGGTTGGGATGGTAAATGGGCACTTGTCAGAGCCAGCCTGAAGCCTTTGTTGGGCTGACAGCGATATTCCAGACATCCCTCAATTCTGCCAGTCTCAGAATTTGTTGCTGAACAATGACCTTACAGGTGTGCAGGAGCTGTTGTATGAGCTCTCCACAGAAAACAGATCTTTTAAACCATGCTTTCATGTGTGGCTTAATGGTTATGATATAAATCCCATCTAACATGCTTGCTACAGTGAATTAAGGAGGAAATCATTAGTTTAGGAAAAATTACTTCTTCCAACTTGGGCTAAAACACTTTGTTAGAATTAATGTATCTCCCTGCATTTGTGAACTGAGTACTGGAAATTCCTGAGGATTTCAGGATGAATTTCTGCACTTGGTACTATCCCAAACCAAAAATCTGTAAAGGGTTGAGAAGTCTTTAGTGCTTTGAATACTCCTCTGTAGCACTCCATCATGGATTTCCAGAAGTTTTGTCCTCCCTGGATGTCTTCGCATCTCTAACTTGTTGATGTTTTTCTTTCTCCTTCCCAGTGAAACCTGAAGAACTTTATGCTTTCTCTTACAATCCTAAAATGTCCAAAGAGAGCCGGGAGATGGGCTGGAAACTGATTGATTTGAAACTGGATTACCAGCGCATGGGAATCCCCAACGACTCCTGGGAAATAACGGATATTAACAAGGACTATGAGGTAATTCCTGCCCAGAGGAGCCATTCCATGCACTATCTCCTTGTTGTTATTAATGACAGCCCTGCTGCTGCCTCTGGGGAGGAAGGAGCTCGTTTGCTCTGAGTCAAAGCACATCATCTTGATGGGGAGTTGCAAATGATGATGCTCCAGGAGAGTCACCTTGTTGTGTTTGATCCCCCTGGCAAGGAAGCAGAGCCTTCTGCAGAAATTTTCTGCAGAAATGTCAACCCATCTGTTAGGCAAAGCCTCAAGTACCCTGAGCTGCTTTTGGTATTTCCAAAGCCTGTCCCACCTGGCTGGTGACAGATGTGGAGGGGAGAAGGAAATGGCAGCAGTTTGGATTGGTAGGAAATGAGGCAGAGTGGAGAGGGACTAGGGAAGGAAGGAGGGGAAAAACAGCAGTGGAAAACAGAGCCTTTTTTGCTTTCTCTGTTGAATCTTCTGCTACCTAAGGGCCCTCTGTCATTTCAGTCTGAGCTGCTTGCTGCTGTTATTTTCCCTGAAAGGCCAACTTGGATCTAAACAACATGAAACAAAAGCATTTGTCAGCAAGCTTGTTCAAAATCCTGCTCCACATTATTTCCCTTTTTATTTCCTCTGGGGCTGTGTGCAGTCAGACCTGGCTGTTGCAAAGCAAGGCAAGCAACTCCAAGGAAGACTCCAACAAATTCATAACCCTGAATCCCTTTCCCTGGTAACTTTCTTTACTTTAAGCTGTGGCTTGAAGAAATACAAGCCTGTGCTGTCAGAGGTGGCTGCCAGTTTTACCTGCCTGTGGCTGTGGGGGCCTGAATTGAGCTCTGATGTGAGAAGTGCTGTTTCCAGTAGCTGCTGTGGCCATCTCAAATCAGTAATCACTCGGAGGCTTTGCTTGCTGCAGTGGAACTCTCAGGTGCTTCAGAGTTTCCTCGCAGTTTCCAGCCTGTGTTTTAGAATTGTCGAGCCTGATGTAAAGCCAGGCTTGGAGAGCAGCTTATCTTTGAAGTCCATGCTGCAAATACTGTGCTTGTTTGAGGAGAAAGGATGAAGCTGCTCTCTGAGGATCCCACCTGACTGCTGGAAGTGGCTTTCCAATTGCATAACATTTAGAGAGAACTTTTTAAATAGGGTTAATTTCTCTTTTGTGGAAAGGAATTCTTGGCTGTGAGGGTGGGCAGGCCTTGGAATAGAATTCCCAGAGCAGCTGTGGCTGCCCCTGGATCCCTGGAAGTGTCCAAGACCAGGTTGGATGAGGATTGGTGCACCCTGGGACAGTGGAAGGTGTCCCTGCTCATGGCAGGGGTGAGATGGCTTTAATGTCCCTTCCAACCCAAACCATTCTGTGAATCTAATTTAGAAACTTCCATGACATTTCTGGATTTAAAGAACTTCTTTGAACCTGCTTTGTGCAGTCCAGTTTTTAGGTTCAGCTGCAGAGTTGATTGTTTCCTGCATTGTTTTCCTCATAACCTAATAAGCTAAAGATTAATTTTTCATGTATTTTGAAGTGCTCAGGAGCAATATCTGGGTTTTTTTCCTCTGTTCTCCCTCAGGTTTGCAGCACATACCCTCCTGAGATCGTGGTGCCTCGAGCTGCCACCAAGGCCGTGGTGATGGGAAGTTCGAGGTTCAGGAGCCGAGGGCGGATTCCGGTGCTTTCGTACTTGTACAAGGAAAACAATGTTAGTGCTTCACTGCCTGCTGCTTGGGGGGAATGAGGCTTCTCCTTTTTGTCCACTTCCCTTCTAATGAAAGGAAAGAATAAGATAATTATTAGATTTGAGGCCTTTGAGAACTGTGCTTCTCTTAATGGCTTTCTTTCTGAGTCACAGAATGAGCTGAAGGCAAACACTTGGAATGAATCCAGAGCTCTGCCAAAAGCACAGACTTTCCAAGCTTCCTGTTGGGAATTTTTTCTTAATCAGCTTTCAGCAATTCCTTCTGATGTGGGGTTTTTTAATCTCCTCTTTAGCTATATTGAATAATGTTTTACCAAGTTATATGTTGACTCGGCTGGATTTTCTTAGTATTGAAGAGGAGGAACCACCCTGAAATAAATCCCCACTAGTTCAGAATAAGTGAAGGTTTCATTTTTTTTTTTCCACTGAATACCAGAATGTAAATTTGTAACTTTGCTGCCTCAGCAGCGTTTTAGATGCTGATCTTAGGAAAATTCAGTCACAACCAAATTGTTGTTTTCCTGAGGAAGCGTGCCTTGACCTGGGCACTGCCTGGAGTTGTGCTGGAAACTAATGAAATTTCCTTAAAATACACCCTGTGCTGCTGTGAATGTGCAGCAACAACTGATAAGAAAAACTCCAAAGAATGGTTTGGAAATAGAAACCAAATGGAAAACATGAAAAATTGCTGCCTTCCAGTACTTTCAGGAGGCTCATGGAAAGGAGGTAGAGGGGCTTTTATATGGGAACATAGTGACAGGGCAAGTGGGAATGCTTTTAAACTGCCAGAGGGCAGGGTCAGGTGGGATATTGGGAAGGTATTGTTTCCTGGGAGGGTGGGCAGGCCCTGGCACAGGGTGCCCAGAGCAGCTGTGGCTGCCTCCCTGGATCCCTGGAAGTGTCCAAGGCCGGGCTGGAGCACCTGGGGATAGTGGAAGGTGTCCCTGCCCAGGGCAGGGAGTGGAATGAGATATTTTGAAGGTCCTTCTTACCCAGCCATTCTGGGATTCCATGAACTGCTGACGTTTGCTGTGGTGACCATCAGCCAGAGCAGATGGAGCCTCCTCACCCTCACTACTCTGAGTTCCCCAAAGTTGTCACTTTGTGAAATGTCCCAGTGTGTGTCCACCACAGCACAGGGGGCAGTTAAACTGTGACTCTGAGGGGTGTGGGGCAGGAGGAGAGGCTGAAGCTGTGAGCCCAGGGGGCTCTGGGGCAGGAGGAAGGGCTGAAGCTGTGAGCCCAGGGGGCTCTGGGGCAGGAGGAAGGGCTGAAGCTGTGAGCCCAGGGGGCTCTGGGCAGGAGGAGAGGCTGAACCCAGGGGGCTCTGGGGCAGGAGGAGAGGCTGAGCCCAGGGGGCTCTGGGCAGGAGGAGAGGCTGAAGCTGTGAGCCCAGGGGGCTCTGGGCAGGAGGAGAGGCTGATGCTGTGAGCCCAGGGGGCTCTGGGGCAGGAGGAGAGGCTGAGCCCAGGGGGCTCTGGGGCAGGAGGAGAGGCTGAAGCTGTGAGCCCAGGGGGCTCTGGGACACGAGAGGCTGAAGGCAGGGGGCTCTGGGGCAGGAGGAGAGGCTGAAGCTGTGAGCCCAGGGGGCTCTGGGCAGGAGGAGGGCAGTGGGAGCAGGGCTGACTCTCTGTGTGTGTGTTGCAGGCTGCCCTGTGCCGCTGCAGCCAGCCCCTGGCCGGGTTCAGCGCGCGCTGCCTGGAGGACGAGCAGATGCTCCAGGCCATCCGAGAGGCCAACCCCGGCTGCCCCTTCATGTATGTTGTAGACACGAGGCCAAAGGTACCTCCACGGGCTCTGGGCTGCTTTTAAATCTCTTGTGTGAATGTGCAGTGCTGTTTCAGTTCATTCTGTCACAATTCTGGGTCGGTCCTGCAGAGGAATGTGGGATCGGGCTCCTGGTTCAGGGTGTACAGATGGAATGTGAAGTTGATCCTAAGGATTTTTGCCTCCTAGAGTATCCTGGGTTTGAGGTTTGTGTTCAGGATGACCTGATGGAACTGGCAGTTGTGAACCTGGCTGGGACAGTGAAGCATTTTCCTGGACAGTCCTAAAGGATAAAGGAGAGAACTGGAAGTGGAGTTGGAGAGAAGCCTCAGGATTCAGTTCCACAAGGCTGAAGTGCTTTTACTGGCAGATCTGGGAGGAAGTGGAGCTGTGAAAAGCAATCCCTCCCCTTTTTTTTTTTTACTTTTAAAAATAAGACTCATGATGGAGCGTAATACAGCTCAGCCCCACTGTTTGGGGCTAGAACTTGAGAGCTGAGGGTTTATTTGAAAGGAAATATTTGCAAAATGAAAATTTTAATGACTGTCATCTTGAGGAACTAAGTTTAGAAACCAAGTCCAATGATTCTCCTGTAAACATATGGATTAGGAGTTTGTTAGGAGCCAATTAGAACACAAGGGTTTTCATAGCACACAATTATTTAAATGCAAAGATTTAAATTGCTCTGATTATTTTAAAATGGAGCTTTCTGAGAACCTGCTTCACTGTTCAGATCTTGCAGTTATTTCATATAAACTACAAGTTTAACTAAACTATGGCGAGGGCAAGAAAGAAAGTGTATTTTTGGGGAAAACAGGGAGTGTTTCCCATCTTGCTCCAGTGTGTGTTTTTGCTTTTAGTGTGATATTCCCTAGAGATCCCCTGTTCTGCCATGATAAGTGCATTTCTTCTGGTACAGACAGCTGCCAGTGGCAGAGATGTGCCACTGAAACCCATCACTGGTGGCAATTTGTGCTAAAGCATTTGGTGACAAGGGGAGAATTTATAATTGGTGACACTTCTCCTTCTAAGCCAACCTGTCCCACTGTGGCAGAACTGAGGCACTGGGGTTATTTTACAGTTCCAAAGGTGTCTGCACCATATCTGACTTTTCTCTCCCAAAAGCTGCCCAAATTGATAAGGGGGGGTTGAGCTGCTCTGTCTTCTGTCCCTACCAGAGATGTCCTGGTAGCTCTTGAACTGGTTTGGGGAATGTTAGAGCAACAGGCTTCTTTTCTGCTTCTGTCTTGCAGTTGATCTGTTGTTTCTGCTCAACTTCAGTGTTATGTTTCCCTCAGGTGGCTTAATTTCCTCTGTGCATGTATGTCTGTGAAAATTGGGAATTCCCTTACTATTTCTATACCACCCCGTATGTAAAAATGTTAAAAATGGCTTTCCTAGTTCTGCTTTCCTGTGTCTGTCTCTGAATTTCCTTAGGTGAACTCGGTTAGGGCAGGTTTAGTGTCTCTGATGGAAGAAACTGGGGGTTTGTACTACCCTAAGCAGGGTTTTAATGAGCCTCTGACTAATGAACTGCAGTAATTTTAGTGAAACAGCTGAAAGAACTGTCTGGGAGGTGAGGAAGTACAGCTGAGTAATGGCTTTGTCCAGTACATTTTCTGGGAGATTTAAACAAAAAAAAAAAAAAAAAAAAAGGACTTGCAAAACAGCCTCTCTGAATTTTGTTGTGATTTTCTCTTTCTTTTCTCTTCTGCTCCTTGAATTTGCCAGTTGAATGCCATGGCCAACAGAGCTGCTGGGAAGGGCTATGAGAATGAAGATAATTATGAAAACATTCGTTTTAAATTCATTGGCATAGAGAACATCCATGTGATGAGGAGCAGCCTGCAGAAACTGCTGGAAGGTGGGTACAGCCCTGGGAGGGGTTTGTCTTTCTTACCCCTCTGGACAGAACTTCCTGCCAAATACCCAAATGTTCCGTGCACAAACGTGTTCTGATGGAAGCAAAGTCAGCATCTTGCTTTGTTTGCTGCATTCAGGTGGCTGAATGTATTAATGCTGTTAAAATGCTTTCCTGCTTGACATTTTCTTTGTTCTTGTGCTTGGTTTTATAGTGGTTCAAAAATAGCAGCTAATACTAAAAGCATTCTGTGATGAATGTGCCAAATTAATAGAAAAAGGTTAGAGAAATATTACATTTTACAGCTAAGACAATCTCATTGTTGCTTCATGACTTATTGAAGGAAAACCAACAGAGGTCGTTCAGAAATGCTTTTTGGGGTTTGCTATATTTGGAGTATTAACATTTCTGAGTTGAAATGCATGATCTTCCAAAGACTCGAGTCTGATACATACTTTGTTCAACTTTTCATTTATTTCTGATTCCTTTTAAGCAAACTCCTTTAAAATGTATTAAATTAATGTTTTAATATCTAAATATATGAAAATGCAGAGTAATTAAGCTCATTGTGATCATAGAGAGGAATGCAAAGCAGGGCAAAAGAGTCACCTGAGATTGGGAACCAAGAGGGTAATGAGGCCCAGAGTTTCACTGATAGAATTTTGGACAATTTTGCAATTCAAGTGCTGTACTCCAGAATAGGAGTTTAATATTTTAGTCACTGCCACAATGCTCATCTTTTTTCAGAATAGTTGGGTAATTGGTGCTCCCAGGTGGCCCTGCAGGATCCATGGTGACCTTGGACAAAATGGGGCTGTTCCTACCCAAAAGAGTGGCCTGATCACAACTCTGAGTCCTCAGTTGCCTCTTCCTAGCAGATCTATTTTATGGTGGGAGAAGAGGCAGAATAAAAACTTGTTTGCTCCCATGTTCTTCTCCAACAGTGATAAAATCTCATTCACTGGGGCTTATGGGCTGTTCTGAACTTTATTACTCTGAAGTGTTTTCTGTGCTGGATTTCATTAGAGCAGCTGAGTTGCTTTCAAGGTTAGATTTGTTATTTCTGTCTCTAAATTAGAGAGAAATAACTTCAAATCTCTGGAAAGTGAGTGAGTGGTTGTAGATGTGATGGTGATGTAAAGTGAAGTTACAGCTCACTGCTGGAAAAAACACAGCTGAATAAATAATGAGTTACCCTTTAAATAAAGAGCAGGAGGAGATTTCCAGAGCCTCAAATTCTCACAAAACCAGCGATTTTTTAGTTATTAATTTTAGATACACAACCATTAGTGTGTCCTTTAGACAGGATATTGCTGCAAGCACTTAAAATTGTCAGGGGGATAATGAGGAGGTGCAGGGGATGCTGTTCTGACTGTCTGTGTGTGCTCCAGTGTGTGAGATGAAGTCTCCCTCCATGAGCGATTTCCTGACGGGGCTGGAGAACTCGGGCTGGTTACGGCACATCAAGGCTGTGATGGATGCAGGTGTCTTCCTGGCCAAGGTAAAGCTGCTCTCCAGCTGCATTCCAGAATGCCTCCTGCTGTGTTGGGGACTGCTGTAGGGTTGGGAAGGTGGCTCTGAAGAGAAGGTGTTGTTCAGATTGGTTTAATCTCTCCAAAAATGTTGGGTTGTGCAGCTGCTGAGCAAATACAAGTGCTGTGTCTTGTATTGTACCAGGGCTTTGTTAGAGCTCATGTGAAACATAAGATCACAAAATGTGAATAAATTACCTTTGTAAACCTTTCTATATAGCAGTGCAAACAACTCCCAACCCTGTGCTCATTATTCATCCACTGCTCTGCTTGAATTGAGAGATTGTTTTGACTGGTTTATTTTCTCCTGGTTTTCTGTGATGTGGACACTAATTTTGATTATTCAACACAGTCCTCTTTTCTGCAGAGCTGGTGGCTTTGCAGGTCAGGCAGAAGGAAGGAAGTCACTCAGGAGTAGTACAGGGTGTGCAGGAAGTGTGTGGTGAGAGGAGTGAGTAGTAAATGTTGTTTGTCTCTCACAATTTGCCCACGTCACGAGCAAGAAACTTTTGTTTCTCTCCTGCCTTAAGTGGCAAAAAGTGATGGGATAGGGGGAAGTTGGCATCAACTCTTCTAATTTATCTTAAAGTTCTAATCCCTGGGTGTCCAACTTTTCCTCATCCACCAAATTTTTTCCTCAGAGGAAGAGCCTGGGAATCCTTGGCCTTCCAGAGATCACAGGAGCTGTTTTTTACCAGCCTGCTGCAGCACTTTGCTCTAGCTGGGGCTTCTCTTGATGTAATGTGCATTTCCACAGGCCAGAGGAGAGATGGCCACCACTCCCCCGGGGTTTTGGGGTGGTGCAGGGGAGGGACAGCCTTTCCCTGAGCTCTGTGCTGTGTCCCTGGCAGGCTGTGAGGGAGGAGAAGGCCAGCGTGCTGGTGCACTGCTCCGATGGCTGGGACCGCACGGCCCAGGTCTGCTCCCTGGCCAGCCTCCTCCTGGACCCCTTCTACAGGACCTTCAAAGGCTTCATGGTAAGGACACACTGCAGTTCCAGTGCCAGCNTGCCTGGGTTTTGTCTCTGAACAATCCTGCATGAACTGAGAACAGGATTTTGCTCGGGAGCAGGAGCAGTGACACAGACACATCCCTGTCTGTTCCCATGGTTTGTAGGCACAAGTCCCCTGACATGGGCTTATTCCTAAATGAATTCATCAGCAGTGCAAGGAATGGAAGAATTCAAAAAGCAATTCAAATGAAGTTTTCTGAGAACTCTGTTGTGAGTTTCTGCCTTTCTTCTCTAATCTGGATGATGATAGCAGGAATTATCTTTAGATATGATCCAGCAAAGTAGTGATGGATGCAGCTTCAGTCATGTGGTTCCTTGTGAGACATCTGTAAAACAGATTATCTTATTTATCTGTAAGGAAAACAGATTATTAGAGTTACTATTTTCTATAACTACAGGCATCTATTTAAAAATGACACATAGTTGTTCTGATTTCATCCTGAACTCCTCATTACACAGCTGTACTTCATATATTTCTTTTTCTCTGTTAAACATTTGTTGAACTTCAGTTGCTGATTTATTTTGCTGAATATCACAACACTCTTTTCCAAATTAAATAGCACAAATTATTAAATAGCAAATTAAATAGCACAAATTTTTAAGCTGTTAATTTTTTGAGCTCAAAATATTTCTATATTATGATTTTAACAACTTAGAAACTCCCTCAAAATGATAGTTTTGAAATGAGTTCTGATTCCAGCAGGGCTATTGCCTTGGTAACTGGATCATCTATAAATCACAATTCCTGTTCCCGTTGATTTCTGGGGATATGTTCATAGCAATAGGGACAGCAGGTTGTCAGCTTTTTAGGCTTTAACATCAAAGGTTTCGTTTTGCTTTTTTAACCAAATTAATGCTCTTTTCTTAATCCCTGCTTTGAACCTGCAGGTCCTGATAGAAAAGGAGTGGATTGCAATGGGCCACAAGTTCTCACACAGGTGAGAGGGGCATGTTCCCCTGGGGGGAGTGAAACCAAAGCTGTCTGCAGGTTTAGGGGATCCCATGAAAAATAGAAATGAAAAGGAGAAAACATTGGGAGAATATTGGCATTGGTGACAGAGCCAGGGCCTGCTAAGGCTGTTATTTCATCACTGTTTTTATTGCTTTACAAAATCATGGCTTGAATTCTGGGTGTTTTCCTGCCAGCAAAATTCTATTATTTGAGTAGTGCTAATCGTGGAATCACAGAATCATGAAGGCTGGAAAAGACTTCCAAGATCATGAAGTTCAGCCAGCACCAGCACTAACCCTTGTCCCCAGGTGCCACATCCACACATCTCTCGAGCACTTCCAGGGGTGGTGACCCCACTCTGTCCCATCCATAGTGCTCCAGCCAGACCTGGTATTTCTCCTGCAGCCATCCCTGGGAGAGGATCTCAGCCACTTTCTCAGGACTTTCCCAAGTTCAAAGCATAAACCTGACCTGGAAGAAGACTGATAGCAAGGGGACGTTTTGTGGTGGGTGACAGAAGATTTATTCTGTTTTTTGCACCTCTGTAGGTGTGGCCACCTGGATGGGGACCCCAAAGAGGTGTCCCCTGTGTTCACACAGTTTGTGGAGTGTGTGTGGCAGCTGATGCAGCAGTTCCCCTGCTCCTTCGAGTTCAGCGAGCGCTTCCTGCTGGAGATCCATGACCACGTCTATTCCTGCCAGTTTGGCAACTTCCTGGGCACCTGCCACAGGGAGAGGGAGGAGCTCAGGTGAGCTGGGGCTTCCTGGAGCCAGCAGGCCACAGATCCCTTGGAATGTCTGGAAAAGGGTGTGTTCTATGGAATTGGAGATTGTGGAACATAACCATTTATCAAGACAGCGTTACCCTTAACCAACGGGAGAAAAGAATATTAATTATATCCCAAAAAAGATGTTTTGGTTTGGAGCACACCAATAACTTGCGGATATCCCTTCTGGACAGGAGAGTGTCCATTTTAATATCCTGTGCTTATGAAATCAATCAGATCCAGCATAAAAACAATTCTTAGCTCCCTTAATCTAATTCTGCTCCCAACAGCTGCAGTTATTAATCCACTTGCTGCTTTGTTTTTAGTGATCAGATGTTCTTTGTACTTGCCAGAATCTTTGAGAAGACCCATTCCCTGTGGCCTTTCCTCTTACAGAGGAAGCAGGAGTTGAGAAATCCTTTGTACAGAGGATTTACAGCTTACAAAGAGCTTCAACCAAACACTCTACCTTTCAGTTTCCAGTAAGTGGCTCAGCTAAGAAGGGGAAGGAGGGGGACATTTATTTCATTAATAACTCATGTTAAATCAAATAAATTTGCACTGATTAGCTTGGTTTGTTTTGCCTTTCCCCTCCATTCCTCAGGCATAAACTAAGAGGAGCAGTGCAAAGGTGAAATGAATTCAGATGCTGTAATTTAAAATAGTATTTGTAATTTGGTGTTGAGACAAAAGGGTGGGGAAAGGCAAGAAAAAGCAGAACTTCAGACAGACCCACACACACCCCCTGACTGCTTGCTCTGTCACATTGAAGTGTTTGAAACAGTTCCTCTTTTCCTCCTTTTAATGTATATTAAGGAAGTCTTTCAATCAAGAATTTTGGTGCCCAGTTCAGGGATTTTCTCAGGCTTTGTTTCTGCATCACTCCTGGGCCCTGCTGAGAGAGGGGGATGACAATGGGGTTGTAAGTGCTGTGTGTGCAAATGAAAGTTGGGAGGTTGGGCTGATGCCTTGTGCAGGCTGAGCTAGAACAGAGACTGGACAGAGCTAAAGAATAAAGCAGGGATTTATTAAAAGGCCTCAGTGGATGCACCTTGGGCAGCACAAGAGCCCAGCCAGGGCCACACCCAGGATGATCCAAAATGGGCACAAAATCCCCGAGCGCTCCCGGGGTCTCTCCCTGTGATCAGCTCTGCTCCATGTGCAGATTGCAGTTCATTGGCCAATTCCAGCTCCAGCCCATGCACTCCCATCCTGCTTGTTTTTCTCTCTCCAGCCCACGCTGTTTGTGCTCCTGGGCTGAGATTTGGATCATTTGTCCTTGGTGCCCAGCTAGAGAAGGAATTGTTTTGTCTCCCTGCTCTGTGCAGAGAGCTCACCATCCCCTGATATGAAGCCCAGAGCCACACACTAAAGCAGCTCAGAATCTGAAAAAGAGAAAAGCTGAAACCTGAGGCATCAGGGCAAGCTAAGGAGTGGAAGATAAGCTGCCCAAGCTCCCAATAAATCTGCTATTACAAAAAAAAAAAAAAAAAGTATTTTCATCTGTTCTAATATTTACATCCAGGTTTTTTAACTTGAAGAAAAGTTGCCCATTGCTACTGAATTTAATAATCCAAGGCTGTGGCAGGTTTTCAAATTAATTCCTAATCTCAATTTATTAAAAACATTAACCAACACCTCTTTGTTGGCAATAATGTCCAGCTGAGCCCCTAACTGCTGGTTTTTGCCTGGTTTTGAGGTTCTGGTGTGGGATGTACAACCGCTTTGACAAGGGCATGCACCCCAAGCAGTGTGTGCTGGACCAGCTGCTGAGCTGCCTGAGCCACAGGGTGACCCTGGAGGACAACGCAGCCCAGCTGGAAAACGTGAGCCACGGGGGCTGCAAACCCCCTGGGGGGTTGGAAGGGTTAACTGAGGTTAATACTATCATAGAAATATTATCATAGAAATAGATGAATATTGGCCATTAAATATAGAAATTGTAAATATATAATATAAATGTATTATATAAAAATATAGATAATATAAATATATAGTATAAATGGTACATATAGATGATAGGTAAATATTGGCCATTAAATATATAAATTGTACATTATACATATATTATATAAATACATATACATATATAAAATATAAGTATATATTAAAGAATTATATATATAAATATAAATTTATAAGTATTGGCCATTAAAAGTATAAATTATACATTGTACATCTATATTATATAAATATATATTATATAAATATATTGTATAAAATTATACCTATATATAATATAATAGAAATATTGGCCATTAAATATTGTCATTTATTTCCCCTTTTCCCACCATATAAAATCAAATCCGATAAATATACTGACAATTCATGTGGATTTATTAAAGAGGTCTTAAAATAATGTAAGTAAAGATAGCTCTTCATATCTCTCCTAGGGAAAGGAATCCTGTTAAAATTTTAGTTCAAAAAATATAAGTGGAGTTGTTTTGTTGGGGATTTTTTTGCCATTCACTGTTGTGGGGCCAGGCTCCAAGTCAGCCCTTCATTTCAGAGTAAATGCCATCCTTGCTTTACTCCAGACATGGATTCTCTGTGTGCCTTGTGTATGGTTAAAAGCCATCACAATAACTGATGTTTATGGTATTTCAGGGTACTGGAGCTTTTTTTGTCCCTGTTTTCCAGGGGACTGCCAGAATCATTGGGCTGAGGGCAGCAGGTACTGACACCCAGCCAGTCTAAATGACACATGAACCAACCAGCAGGGTAAAAATGAGGGTTCAGTGACAAACCTCTGTGTTAAAAACCCCAAAACACTCCCAAACCAATCAAAATACAGGTTTTAAAATACACCAGTGAGAAGAACATCAGTGTCCTTTGCTGGGGTGATGTGAATGTTGACAACTTCAGCTTTATTGGTTAAACACTGATGTTTGTGTCAGACATGGCAGGATCTGTGTCCAGGTATTTCTGATGTTTGTCTCAGGCATTTGAGGATTTGTGTCCAGCTACTTCAGTGCTGGATTTCAGAGCTGGAAAAGAGGCACTGCCACAGAGCTGTTGTGTTGACACCTGGTTTTTGTTCCTCTCTGGCAATCTAGGTATTAATTATTTATTTTTATGCCTTTTTATTTGTGCAGAAACTCCCTGTCCTCGACAGCCCCTTGCCCAGCAAAGGCTGCACCTCACCCAAGGCAGGAGCTGCTGCTGCCAAAGCCCCAACTCCTCCTCAGGACTGTGCAGAGGGAGCAGCCCCTGTGCTGAGCAATGGCCCCTCCCTGGGCCACCAGAAGCACAAGGAGGGCCCAGCCCAGCCCCAGGATCTCGGAGCCACCGGGGAGGATGGGCAGGCTCAGCACCAGGGATGAGCTCTGGGAGCTGCTGGGAGAAGCTCTGGGGTGCTGCTGCAGCCCCCATTTGCAGCTGAGTGTGAGTAGGGGTGTGCAGGGCTGGGGGAGCAGCTGCTGGGGGACACCTCCTGCAGCTCAGGTGATGCAGAGCTGCCAGGAGCCTGCCTGGCATTCCTGGGAACTTGGCTTTCAGTGGCAACACGTGCATTTCTGAAGGTTAGGGCTGCCTGCCAGCTCTGCTGTTTGAGGCTGGAAGAAATCTTGCCAATTCCATGAGGAGCTGGGCAGTAACTGCAGGAGGAAGGATGCAAATCCCTCTGTTCTCAGTGGTGGTCCAAGGTCATCTTAAAACCAGAAAAAATTTCAGTCCGTCTTCAAATGATAAAAATCCCCCAACCTTTCTTAGCTGTGAATGAATCTCTGCATGGACCCTTGCCTTGTAGCAGAACTGATTCATGTGTTGTTTCCTATGCATATTTGTTACACAAAACCAAACCCCCTGTGCCTTCTCTGGGACTGTGTCCATGTCCAGCCAGGCCACTGCAGGTTTTGTGCTGGAGTTTGCAGGGTGCTGTTGGTCCTGTCTGTAGTCAGTGTTTGTGAAAGGTTTTCTTCTGCTGCAGCTTCTCCAGGGTTTTTGCTGTTCCTTTGAGTTCAGCAGCTTTTCCAAGCTGACCTCTTGAAGAGCCAGCTTTTATGGACCTCCTTTATTGATGGGAGTGCAGAGCCAGCCCATAACACGTGGATTTGTGATAAGAGGGAGGATTGGATATGAGGAAAGACAGCAGAACATTTATGTGGATTTTTTCTCTCTTATTTTACGATCTTGGTTAAACTGAAGCAAGAGAGTAACTCTGTTCCGAGCTGGAATCATTGATGAGACAGCAGTTACAGATGGGGCTGTGTTCTGGTACTGAAATGGGGCCTGAAATGATAAAATCACTTGCTGAGTGATTCTAGGGAATGTTCAGATTCCAAGAACTTTAGGGATGTTTTGTCTGTCTCGTGAACAGTATCTCTCATGGCAGTGAACTTGGGAAGAAACAGAAGAAACGAGGACTTCTCTTCCAGGGACTGGGTGTCAGAAATGAGTGCTTGAAGGTCACCGAAAGAATCCTGGGGAGAGGCATCAGCAAAAGCAAGTTTGATATAAAAAAGTGTGACCAAATTCATTTGCAAGGGTTACCTATTAAATGGTTAAAGCACACAGAGAAAAACTAAAATAGAAAATCAAGCAATCTAAAACTAAAATCAAACCAGTGTAGAGCCTGGGGGTGGAAAAGGGTCAGGATGAAATGGAATGAGGGACATTCTCCTGTTGAGTCACAGGGTTCAGAGTGGAGCAGCCTCCCAGACTGAGC
Organism: Hypocryptadius cinnamomeus; assembly: GCA_013400635.1. NCBI lineage: Eukaryota > Metazoa > Chordata > Aves > Passeriformes > Zosteropidae > Hypocryptadius > Hypocryptadius cinnamomeus. The sequence continues at coordinate 19,226 of VYZP01026510.1, forward strand.
CCTGGAATTATCAACAGTTCAGGCTTAAAGGTTTCCTGGAATCAAAGAATCAGTAGCAGCACTTGAACTCAGCAGCAGAGAATCAGCAGGTAAGGAATTGAACAAGGGGTTTATGTAGAATTCCCTGTAAGCACAACAGGAGCTCCCTTAGAGGCTGAACTCACAAACCCAAAGTACTCCATAATCCAGGGGAGCAGCATTCCCAGTGCTTTGGCTCTGGCACAGCCCCAAGGACCAGGTCCAGGTGTATCCCTGGGAAAAATTCCCCTTGAGTTCCCTGTTTATAGAGAGTTGATTTTATCAGAGTCACTTTCCAGCCTGGCTGCAATTTGGGTCAATATCTTCCTTTGAAAGGTCAATAACAAAAATGTTCCACTTGGCTTGTTATTCAGGCAAGAAAAATCAGATTTCAGGGCTGGTGGCTAAACCCGGGAGTTTGTACTCCAGCCCTGGGAGGAGCCAGTGTTCCTGATAAGCTCAAGGTGCTGCTTATCAAGGTCAAGGTCTGAGGACATTTCTGAGATCGTGGTGAAGCCTTGCGGTCTTGGAGGATTCCCCTCCCCAGGAAAGCTGTGTCACTGTCCTTGTTCTGTGCTGAATTGCACAGAATCCCCCTGTGCAGCTTTGTTCAGGATGCTGCTCTGCACTCTCCTCAAGCTGTTCTTTCAATTAGGTGCTGCCATTAAGTTTTCAAATCAAATTTTCTCTTTTATAAAAAGTTTGGAAGCCAACTGAAAATATTTGAGCCTTCCCAATCTCCAGTGAAAGCAGAAACATTCCACTGTAACACCAGAAATTGCAGTAACTCTGCTCATGTGCTTTTAATCCATGGTGAAATCACTGGGTAGATCCAGTGTCCAAAACCCAACCCAAACCTCCCTGAGTGGCTGTTCTGGGTAAGAAAATACTTATTTTATAAAGCACATAAAAGATCCAGGGAAAAAGAGAGCACAGAGTTTCTCCACTGCCTGAAATGGCAAAGAGGAAGCTTTTTAGTATTGAGGGTTTGTCAGACTTAAATGAAGTTGTTGTCAAGGAAGGAGTGGGAGCTACACGAGTGATTGATTGATTGATTAAAAATGGAACACTGGAAACACCCAGGTGTGACTGATGGATCAGCCCTGTCTTTTCTTTCCAGGGGGTAATGGGCAGCATCCATCCCCAAATCTGAGAGAAAATGGGACATAAACCAAGACAGGCACTTTTTAGGACCAGTTATTCTGTGTCTCTTCAGTTCTTTGGATATCTTTAATAAATTCTCTCATTTTCATTAGAGATCCAAAACTGGAGAGGGTTTTGATTGACTACTGAAGGACCTAAAGGTGCCATTGGTTAATTATTGTACAAATTCAGCTTGCAGAAGGCTCCTGGAAATGTTTGTATGTTGCTTTGCATTTGGAATTGCCATTGGAGGAGTTTAATAATCTTTCCTTGTTCCTAAAAAGGTTGTCTCCACAAAACTCCAATGTTACTCCAAGTGTGTACAACCACCACCAGGTTACTCAGTGTTGTAAGCTTGGAGTAATCTTGCTGCTTTCAACTCCAGTGGCAAAACAGAGCCAAACCCAAAAATTAATGTCTTTTAAACCTCTTGGATTTTGTGTGTGCAGGCTCAGGCAGAGGCTGCAGTGTATTAAAAGCCTTTCATGCTGATGCTGGAATTTAGGAGCTGGAAAAGATTTCAGGGTTTCCTCTTTTTCCACAAGCCCATGGTTTGAAAACCAATGAAGGAGAAGCTTTTTGGTTTTGGTGGCAGCTCTGGGCTGTTTCAAGAGCAGAACTGAGGAGCTGCTCAGAGGTGTGCAGTGTCCTGAGCTCAGCTGGGATCTGCTGCCTGGGAAAGCTGTGTTCCCTGCCCCTGGAGCATCCTCTGCTTCCCAGGAAAGCTGTGTTCCCTGCCCCTGGAGCATCCTCTGCTTCCCAGGAAAGCTGTGTTCCCTGCCCCTGGAGCATCCTCTGCTTCCCAGGAAAGCTGTGTTCCCTGCCCCTGGAGCATCCTCTGCTTCCCAGGAAAGCTGTGTTCCCTGCCCCTGGAGCATCCTGGAGCATTCTCTGCTCCCTGGAAGTGTGGGAGGAATGGAGGAGCTGTTACTGCTATTGGGAATCTGCTGCTGCTGCTGGGGAAAGTTCCTGCAACTGAATCATTCCTAGGGGAGCAGCCATGCTTTGTGAGGTCAGAAATCCTGCTTTTATTTGGAGCAGTGCAGTTCTTTCCATTTGGATTCCTGTCACTGGGAGAACTGGGAGGGAAGAGGGATCTGATTTGCTGCTGATGGGCTCTGCTTTTGGAAAACTCTCCCTTTTCTGGAGCTGCTCCTGCCTCACCAGGACATTCCATGGCCTCACCAGGACATTCCATGGTTTCTCCAGGACATTCCATGGCTTCCTGCCTTTTCCCAGTGTCTCCTGTGCTACAACCAGGTGTAACCTTGTAGTGGCCTGTCATACTCTGTGTTAAAACTCCTACTCTGAAGCACAAGAGGGACTCATGGAGCTTCATGTGAAATGTCTTAAATGTGAATTTTGTTCTGTAGATTCTTAAATTGGGGTTTTCTTTTGCTGTTGTCACCTGTGGGAGAGAAAATCCAATTGGTGCTGTTTGCTCTGCAGGGAAAAAGTGGGAATAATTTGGTTGTCCATAGTTTTAGTTCTCCATGGTCTCTTTAGGGGTGAGGAAAAGCAGTTTGTAAAAGCTTTTAGGTCTTGGTCTGTTCTTGTGCTTAGTGATTGCCTTTCCAAGTTAATTCCTTGGAATAAAAATCCACCTGCTCTGATCCAGAGCCATCCTGGCTGGGATGAAGGAGGAGATGGGCTTGGAGGGAGCTGGGAAGCTTCAGGAAGCTTCCCCAGTCCTGCAGAGTGGGATTTGGCCGGAGCTGAAGGTGCCCAGAGCAGCACAGGATCTCCAGGTGGGAACATTGGTGTGGAACAGCCCTGGGGTGTTGTTTCCATTGTTTCTGGAAGCAGAGAGCCTTCAGGGGTGCTCCCAAAGCTGAGGCACCCCCAGGAAAAGCCTTGGAAAGGGATGAGCTCCTGTTCCAGGCTTCTTCAGCTCCTGGCAGACCTGGCCTTGGGCAGCCTCAGAGGAATTTGCTGGCAGGATGCAGTGCTGGGTACCCAGGAGTGACCAGGAGCATTCCAAAGGGGTTTTCCTCTCCTGCCACCCCCTCTGCTCTGTGCTGAGGGCTGGGCTTGTTTTTAGAGGGACCTCTCCCAGCTATTCCTGGTTTCCATCCTTCCCTCATGCACATCCAGGCATTCCCTGGGGGAAGAACCTGCTCTGCACGTCCTATTTGTGTTTAATTATCACCCAGCACTTGATTAATTAGCTGAGGAAGCAGGGGATGGTAAAGCCTGTGCTTGGGACCAGGCAGCCAGCTGGGCCATTTGTTGGGGCAGGTTTGCTAATGACATTAATTAACATGACCCCCTGGGAGCTGCAGGAGCAGGGCAGGACCAAGGGGTTGTTTTTATATCATTTCTGTATTTCCATCTATTGAATGTAGCAGAAACTACTGGAGTAACTCAGCACTGCATCCCATCCTCTGGCTGGATTTTCCTTGGCATCCCCAACCTGATCCTTGTAGGAATGTCCCTAAAACCCTGTGTAGTGCTGGCTGGGAATGTCCCTGTTGCTGTTTGTGTCTGTGTCACTGCTGAGGGACATTTGTGGGGGATGAGCCCCAGTTTGTGCCCCAAGGGCTCTGTGGGGCTCTTCAGTTCCTGCACTGCTTGAAGCTGATCTTGTCTAGAGGAGAATTGTGTCTTTTCTCTCTGTTTGTCCCATGAAGTCTCTCTTGGATTGCAGGTATTTTTATTCCCTACAAAAATAAACACTTGGCCTTTTTAAAGGAAGTGGCTGCTCTGTTTATTGGGTGGTAACCCAGAACCCCAGACTTGGAAAGGTGGAGTCAGTTAAAGATCTTTAAATTAATAAAGTGAATGTGGAGCCACTTTCCTTCTACAGAACAGAAATGGAGTGATCCCCCTGGTTTGGGAGAATGGGGAGTGCAGGGTGTTAAAAACAACCCAAAAAGGAACATAAGTAATGGAAAAAAAGGAATATAACCAATGGCATGGTGTCTTCTGTAAATTGTGCTATTCTGGGTCTTTTTTTTTAATGTAAATTTTCATTTCTGTGTTAAACCCAAGTGTCTCCTCAGTGTTTCCTTGCTCCTGGAGAGCTGTCTGTCCCTCACTCACCTGGCCACAGGTGTCTCCAGGCTGACTTCCACAGCTTTCTGAGGAGCAGCCAGAGCTTCAGGAAGGAGCTGACTCCCAGCTTCATGGGTCCAGTGAGGAGATGTTTTCTGATGGCTTCAGAGTGAAGAACCCACAGTCCAGCTGCTGATGGTATCCTGGAAAAATGCTCTTTTATCCCATTCTTTTTAGTCATGGGTAGTGAGGTGTTAAAGATTTGAGTGCAGACAGAACTCAGCTGAGATGGGAAGATGCTCAAGAGGGAGATGCCAGGTACAAAACTTCCCTGTGAACCTGAGAACAGACTCCAGACCCATTAGCCAGCCCCTGATGAATATTTTCCACCTTAAAAATTAGTATTTCCTCTGTTTTCAGGGCCTGGCACTGGAGTACACTCAGTCCCTGGGTGTTTCTCAGGCTTTTCTCCTTCTTGCTAATTTTAAATGTTCTTAATGCTGCCAGTGAAATCCTTCATTTACCTTAATTAGACTCACTTTGCATTTAATTGGATTATTAGCATTAACACTGGTTAGAATTGATAAAGCTGCAATTTAATTTGGGGAAAATTTGGACAAGAGGTGTGGTAATTGGAGTTTCTTTGGGCTGCAAACAGCTCATGGATTCCAGTGTTCTCCTAGAATTCTATTTTCCTTCTCTTTGGAGGAGTGGAGGGTATGGGAGGGGGATACAAAACCTCTCTCTCAACAACAGGTGGGAGCTGTGGGAGAGAGGGAAGGGATCCAGTGTGAATGGGAATCAATAAAAATCTATAAATAACCAAAACCCCCCATGCATGGAGCAGGAGGCTCTGGGCAGCTCTGGCTGCCCCTGGATCCCTGGCAGTGCCCAAGGCCAGGCTGGACAGGGCTTGGAGCAGCCTGGGAAGGTGGGAGGTGTCCCTGCCATGGCTGGAATGGGATGGATTTTAAAGTTCCTCCCAACCCAAACCATCCTTTTATCCTGTTTTCCAAAAGGGAAGGTGCAGTGGAAGTAAAGAGATGAACTCCTGGAGCTCCAGTGCTGCCAAAATTCCTCAAGGAATGACTCATGGAGGAGAAGCAGCATTGCTGGATTCCTCCTTCCTTCCTAACTCTGTATTTTGTGTGTGGATGCACCAAATAAATTGGGAATTTCCACCAGCAGAGCCCTGGCAGGGATGTGCAGTGCAGCCAGGGGATGCTGGGCTGCTGTCCTTGCCCTCTCCTGGGTGATTCCTGGATAACCCCTGGGTGATTCCTGGATAACACCTGGGTCATTCCTGGATAACACCTGGGTGATTCCTGGATAACACCTGGGTGATTCCTGGATAACCCCTGGATAATTCCTGGATAACCCCTGGGTGGTTCCTGGATAACCCCTGGGTAATTCCTGGATAACACCTGGGTGATTCCTGGGTAACACCTGGGTGATTCCTGGATAACACAACACCTGGGTCATTCCTGGATAACCCCTGGGTAATTCCTGGATAACACCTGGGTGATTCCTGGATAACACCTGGATCACGGTGCTGCTGGGGCCCTCCCCTGCTGCACGGGCTCACCGGGAGGAGCCCAGGGCTGAGGTTGGGGATGCTGGGAGCAGAGCTGAGGGCACAGAGGGAGATTCCAGAGCCCAGAGCTGTGCTCTGGCAGTGACTGCCGGCCCAAAGGCAGCAGACACAGCAGCCCCATCCCCAGCTCTGCTTTCCCGACCTTGAGCACTGTTAGTAAATCCCTAATCCCTGCAAAATCATTTATTTGGGACTGTTTAGCTCTAAACTTTTAACTGCTTAGCCCTGCTAAATCCACAAGCTCATTAGCTCTCTTCAGCTGCGTTAATAATGATAATCTCTTTAATGGAAGCAACTCTGGACAGGATTTACCTTCCCAAAAAACCCATTGACTGGCACTCAGCACCTTTCTGCCTTCTAATTCTTCCCCAATTACCAGGGAGCTGACCAAGAGCTGCTGTGCCCGGAGCAGAGGCCAGGTCAGGCCCTGAGCTCAGGCAGAAGGTGGAAGTTTTTCCCAACTCCTCGTCCTTCCCTGGAGTTTGGAGCAGTGGGAAGCTCATCCCAAATGGCTCAGGCTGGTGTGTCACCCCTGCCTGGGCTCCTGCTGGGGTCGGGCTGGCTCTGCTGCTGGGAATATCCCCTGGGATGGATGGAAAGGTTCCTGCTCCAGGAGTGTGTCCAGGCAGGATTCCAGCTGGGCTGAGGGGGGCTCTTGGGTTTGCCTCGTTAGAACTGGGTTTAATCTGCTCCTTGTTCCTAAGATCTCTCTTGGTTAACAACTAAACAGCAGCAGCAACAACAGAATAAGCAGTTTATCATTAATTTGCCATTCAAGGATTTTCCTTTCATCTCCAAGTTTCCTACATTTCACATTTTCTAGCACTTCTCTTGTCTGCATTCCCTTTTTTTCCCTTTATAACACTCTGTCTTTTTAATGGCTGCTTTGATTTCTGTGGTTTGTGGAAGGGGTTTCCAGCCAGGCTTGGCTTTTGTGGCTGCAGCATCCCAGTCGTGGTTGCATCTTCCTGCCACTCTGGAAAAATAACCCCAAACTGCCCTCTCCTGCTCCAGGGTTCATCCACATCACACTCCATAATCCCATTTCTGCTGCTGGCTTTGGGGAATTGACCTTTGTGAAGCAATAATCTATTTTTGAGTGAATTTAGAGAGGAAAACCAAAAGCCTAAACCAAATCAATGCTGACTATTTTCCTGCATTCCAGGCTTTCCAGGGGGAGGCTCCAAAGCAGGAATGCGGTGGTGGCACAGATCACACATTTCACAGAGCACCCTGATTTCACTCCTTGCAGCAGTGGGGATTTTCCTGCTGGGTAATTTGGGTCTCTCTCGTTATCTCATGCCATGATAAGGCTGCCCCAAACCCCCAGCCCGTTCCTGCTCCACCACTGAGGAGTTTGGAGAGGGTTTAAAGGGAGCTGGATAAAATAGGATTGCACTTCCCATCTGACAGCTTTTGATAAGAGCCCCAGTGCTGCTCCCCACTCCGTTTGTTTGGCCTGGGAGGTTTCCTGCCTTCCTGGGTCCTGTTCAGCTTCAGGAACCCTGGCTGTGGTTCCTTCTGGCAGGTGCAGCCCAGAGCAGCTCAGGTGGGAAATCTGGACCATCTTCAGGACCTTTTGTTGTCCTGGTGTCTAATAAATCATTTTGGAGGTTGCAAATGGCCATTTGTATCACTCTGAAGAGGGGGAGGGAGGGCAGGAGGGGGGTTAAGAGGGAATTCGAGTGCCTGGCAGCAGCCAAGGTGAGGTAGAGGCTGGTGCTGCCCTGCCAGGGACCCCAAACCGCCCCGTTCCCTGCAATTCCTGCGAGGAAACAGAGAAAAAGCTTTGTGTGTGCTCAGAGGGGTTGAGCAGCCTCCAGCACCTGTCCCAGCCTCCCCCCACCCCGCTGCCCTCTCTATATTTACCCAGGGGGAGCTTTCCAAGAATGGAAGTGGTAAGATAAAACCCCAGAGGGGCTAAAATTAGCCCCGGGCCGGTCCCGCCGTGGCATTTCAGCTGTGAGCTGCACAGCCCTGGCCCCACACAGCCCCGTCATCCCAGCCCTGCCAGAGCCTCTCCTGCTCTGCCCATTTGGGCTTAAACCACGGCAGGACTCCCCATGGGACCCCCCTGGCCTCAGGGGCTCTGAGCATCCCCCACACCCAGGTAAGGCAGCACTGGGACCTGCTAGGGTGGGGGGGGGGACTGGGACCCAGAGGGACAAATGTGTGCTCTGTCACAACCTCTTTTTGGGGTCTGCAGGTGCTTGCACAGCTTCTGCCAGCTCAGGGGGTGACAGAACAGTGAGGGTGGGCAGGCCCTGGCACAGGGTGCCCAGAGCAGCTGTGGCTGCCCCTGGATCCCTGGCAGTGCCCAAGGCCAGGCTGGACACTGGGAATTGGAGCAGCCTGGGACAGTGGAAGGTGTCCCTGCCATGGCAGGGGTGGGATGAGATGAACTTTTAAGTTCCTTTCAAAACCAAACCATTTGTGATTCCACGAATCCTGGTTTGGGCTCTCCTGGCTGAGGAGCCTCCCTCAGCTCCTCACACAAGATCTCAGGCAGCCCAAGAAACCTCCCTTTGCAGGTGCTGTTTGTGTGTTCAGGAAATGTTACAGCTGCTCTTTTCCTTTTCCACACCATTTCCCTTGGGAATCTAACTGGGAACACAACTGTCCTTTTGACTCGAACCTGCAGTAACCCCCAGCCCATTCTCCACGAGGGTGGGGTGATCCCAAGGCTCCAGAGCTCATCACCAGCGTGTCCAATGAAGAGCAGCAGCGCTGGAATTTCCCACATTTCTGTATAAATTGGGCTAAAGGGTGGCAGCCCAGCAGAGCTTTGCTGTTGCTGCCATCAGACTTGTCCCAGTGTCCCCAGCTGTGCTGGTGGCCTTGCTGGGGTCCCCCTGAGCTGGTGGCCGTGTCCCCGTGGGTGATGTGGGACAGGTCCCCGTGACTGCCCCAGCACCGACGGGCTCAGGTGCACAACGAGGCCAATTGCTCCTTCTGCTTATGAGATAATTAACTGTTTGTTGCGGCTCCTTCACTAATTAATTGCCCCGTGCAGCTCCTTGGCTCCTCCCAGGACAGGTCAGCCCCGGCTCTGCCTCCGCCGCCTCTCCGAGCTGCCCCAGGGCTGCCGCGAAATTCCTCTGCCCATCCCGAGCGTTTCCAGCTGCTCAGGTGCCAGCCGGGACATCCCATTCCTGTCCCCCGCTGTCCCTCGGCTCCTGAGGCCACATCCTGTGTCCAGAGCCCAGCGAAGCTGCCAGGGTTCAGTGCCGCTGGGTGTGATCAGCTCAGCGTTTCCACCCTTCCTCCCCCAAATCCCTCAGCAGAAACATCCCAGACCCTTCTGCAGCCGTGATCATCGGGCTCCAGCAGGCAGGAGGGAGGAAAACGGTGGGATTCTAACGCTGGCAGCATTTGGGAAGGGAGATGCTGGAAGATGTTTGATCCCTAATCAAACTGACTACTTCACATTCACCTCATCCCTCGGGATTGGGACAAGGGATGGAGGGACAGGACACAGGGAATGGCTCCCAGTGACAGAGGGCAGGGATGGATGGGATCTTGGGAATGAGGAATTGTTCCCTGTGAGGGTGGGCAGGCCCTGGCACAGGGTGCCCAGAGCAGCTGTGGCTGCCCCTGGAACCCTGGCAGTGCCCAAGGCCAGGCTGGACATTGGGGTTTGGAGCAGTCTGGGACAGGGGAAGGTGTCCCTGCCCAGGGCAGGGGGTGGCACTGGGTGGGCTTTAAGGTCCCTCCCAATCCAAACCATTCCATGATTTTATGGGATCTTGACCCACATACCCACTACAACACTGAGCTCCATTGTTCCCTCAGCCTTTCACCCATGTGGATTTCCACATGTGGTGCCAGGGCCATGAGCACATCAGCAGCATCCTCATCCCATGTTTGTCCATTTTTTGGAGAATCTTCCTTTTGTTGAGCATAAACCTGCACTAAAATGCAGCTGTCGGTGTCAGGGACCGGTTCTAACCCGGGGTTGGTGCCGGTTCTGCCATCCTGTAGATCTTCGGCCTCATCCTTTACCATGAGAGCGGCACATGGAGCCCAGACCCGACAAAATGAGCCTGATGGACATCAACAAGATGTTCTCCCTGCTGCAGCCCAGGGATGACGAGGAGGACAGCGCGGAGAGCGAGGAGCTGAGCCGGGCGGTGTGCCAGGACGACCACGAGACGCTGGCCAGGCTCCTGTCCCAGGACAGGTACAAGAGGCTGATCAACCGCCGCAGCGGCTGGGGCGTGCCCAGCACCCCCCTGCGCCTGGCGGCCGGCCGGGGCTGCGTGCGGAGCCTGCGGCTGCTGCTGGCCCACGGCGCCCAGGTGGACAGCCTGGACGTGAAGGCGCAGACCCCGCTCTTCGTGGCGGTCAGCAACGGGCACCGCGAGTGCGTGCGGCTGCTGCTGGAGGCCGGCGCCAACCCCGCGGGCAGCGCCTACAACAACTGCTCGCCGCTGCTGCTGGCCGCCAGGGACGGCCACGTGGCCATCGTGCGGCTGCTGCTGGAGCACGGCGCCGAGGCCAACGTCCGGGCCCGGCTGCCCGAGTGGGCGGCCAACTCGGTGGCCTGCTCGGGGCCGCTCTACCTGGCGGCGGCCTACGGGCACCTGGAGTGCTTCCGCCTGCTGCTGCTGCACGGCGCAGACCCCGACTACAACTGCACCGAGCAGGGTGTCCTGGCGCAGATCCGCGAGCCCAAGACCCTGCTGGAGACGTGCCTGAGGCACGGCTGCCGCGGCGACTTCGTCCGCCTGCTCATCGACTTCGGGGCCAACGTGTACCTGCCCGCCGTGCCCGCCGACAGCACGGCCCCGCGCAGCGAGGGGCTGGAGCTGCTGCTGCAGGCCAGAGGTGACCTGGCTGTGCCCGGGGCTGGGACGGGCATGGCTCTGCTCTGATTTTCCCTCTTCCCAACAGCCACACCCGGGTTTTTCTTCGGCCTCAGTTCCCCTCGCAGCGTCACTTGGCTGTGTGGGTCTGTGGCTGCCCCTGGGTCCCTGGGAGTGTCCAAGGCCAGGTTGGATGGGGCTTGGAGCAGCTTGGGATAGGGGAAGGTGTCCCTGCCCATGGAATGAGATGAGCTTAAACTCCCTTCCCACCCTAAACCCTTCTGTGGTTCCATGATCCCCACAGCCTGGGTTTCCCCTCACTGGTGGGGTTACCCCCTGCTTTTCATCCTTGCTCTCCTGTACCGCCCAAGTCTCAAATCCTGCACTTATTTCCATGTGGGGATGGGAGATTTCTTCTCCATGCCCAGCTCCTCTGGGAGCTTGTGCCAGAGTCCATAGCCCCAGCACAGAGACTGAGTTTTCATAGGATCATGGAATATTCATAGGATCATGGAATGGTTTGGGTTGGAAGGAACCTAAAGATCATTTTGTCCCAACCCTGTTTGGTTTGCTCAGTCCATGTCCCTTTCCTTCAGACAATGCTGGGTTGGAGGGCAGCAGGGTTGTGTGTTTTGAACGTCACCATGTGATTTTCCTTCCACAGCTCATCCCAAATCCCTGCTGTCCCAATCCCGGCTGGCCATGAGGCGTCTCCTGAAGCAGCCCAGCCGCTCGGCCACCTTCGGAGAGCTGGAGATCCCCACGGCCCTGGCCAAGTACCTGCAGCACCAGCCGTGATCCCATCCTGCCCCAGGGACACCCACTCTGAGCACCCCAATTAAAAACTGCTCCCCCCTGGCAGTGAATCCCTGAAATCTGTGGGACCCCCGGGAATTTGTGGTCAGAAGTTCATTTTTGCTGCCTGGTGTCTCCAGAAAGCGATGCCCATGTGGAAAGGTGGGAAGGGGGAGAGAGAACAGGAGGTCTCAGCTCCTGGTTTGCAGCAAAGCAAGGATAGAGCAGGAGCTGGTTCCCCTGGCTTCGCCTCAGGCCATCTGTGCTGAGGGATTTTACACCTTTAGCTGATCTTGGTTGGAGAAGGGGCTGGCAAAGAGTGTGGAGGAATTCTTGGCTGTGAGGATGGGAATTGTTCCCTGGGAGGGTGCTGAGGCACAGGGTGCCCAGAGCAGCTGTGGCTGCCCCTGGCAGTGTCCAAGGCCAGGCTGGACAGGGCTTGGAGCAGCCTGGGACAGTGGGAGGTGTCCCTGCCATGGCAGGGGTGGCACTGGGTGGGCTTTGTGGTCCCTCGTGATTCCACGATTCCCAGAGAAGTTCCTAAGTGCCTCCTCCATTTGGGAGGGGCAGGATTGGGGCTGGCCCGGCCGTGTGTGCCCACCCCAGTGGGGGCAGAGCCCAGCACTCCCAGCTGGCAGCACAGGAGGGGCTGGGAGAGTCCCAGCAGCCCCACTGCTCTCCCTGCCCCAGCTCTGACCCTAAACATCATCTTCTCACCCCAAAAGTGCTTCCTATTGTGGCTGAGGGTCTTTTGTGATTGGGCAGGGCTGGGTTTGGATTAAAGGTGTTCTGTTATTGGTATGAAACTGCTGTGGTCTGTCTGGTGAAATACCCTGTGTCGGGCAGCCCTGCCAGGATGGCTGGGCAGGGATGAGGGAATGGGGCACGCAGGGAATTCCAGGCTGGAGTGGGACATGCCAGCACCACCTTTGTGTCCCTCCATCCCTCCCGCCTTGGGCACGGGGATTGCCCTCACCGGTGGGGCTGGAGGTGCCCTCCTGGCTCTTCCCACAGCCAGGAGCTGATGGATCAATCCCTCTGCTCCTTGGCAGCTCAGTGCCCACCCAGCAGGGCTGCTCTGGACGTTCTGCACCGCTTTTGGGACGCAGCAGAAGGTGTCCCACGCTTCATTCCCTCCTGCCCCGTGGCATCCCAAAGGGAAGTGCTCCCAGGGCTCAGAGCTCCAAGGGTGGCTCTGGGCCAAACACAGGCACCTCCCTGCAGGATTTATGGGCCTGTGTCAGGGGCTGTGGGATCTACCAATCACCATCTATTAATTAGGCTGTGGGGCCTCTCCCAAGGGGAGCATTAGGGCTTGGAAGCAGCCTGGACAAGGCTCCATAGGGAATGGTGACACTGCTGCCACTTCTGTCCCCTCCCAGCCACCTGCAGGAGCACGCCAGGAGATGGGGGCTGGGAGAGCCTGTCCCGCGGGGACACTGCCACGCCCTGCTGTGATTCCCACTCGTGGCATCCTTGCTGTCATCCTCACTGGAGATTTGAGGGGCTTTCGGCATTTGGGGGTCCCAAAAATGGGGAGGGGTCTTCCCTGCTGGGCTGCTCAGTGCTGTGGGGCTGTGGGTGTGAGCAGGTGTGCAGCGCTGGGTGCCTGGCAGTGCCGTGGCGCGGGTGACACGCCCGTGGGTCACACAGCACGCACAGGGAGGTGTCCCACGGCAAATGCGCCGTGTCACCACCCCCCTGGTGTCACACACTGTCACATCCCTGAGCCCCCCGGTGTCACACACACTGTCACATCCCTGACCCCTCCGGTGTCACATCCTGAGCCCCCCGGTGTCACACACTGTCACATCCCTGAACTCCGCGGTGTCACATCCCTGACCCCTCCGGTGTCACACACTGTCACATCCCTGACCCCTCCGGTGTCACATCCTGAGCCCCCCGGTGTCACACACTGTCACATCCCTGA
>VYZP01026510.1:32610-49435 GCA_013400635.1 Hypocryptadius cinnamomeus
CCTGGCCCCCCCCCCAGTGTCCCAGCCCAAGACATGACAGGACAGGACAGGACAGGACAGGACAGGACAGGACAGGACAGGACATTCCCCCCGTGTCCGTGACCCCGCGTGCCCCGCGGGTGTCGCGCCAAGGCCACGCCCCATGCGATACCACGCCCCTTACACAGGGACGACCACGCCCCCTTGTCAATCATACCGGCCAGCGGGGCCGCGCCCCCAGCACGGGGACCCGCCCTGAGGCCACGCCCACCCCGCCACCGNTGGGGGAGCGGCCCCGTGCGGGGCTGGGCGGGCCGGGGGTCCCCGAGGGTCCCCTCTGCGGGTGAAACGCTGCATTTCATTGTTACGGTGCTGCTTTTTGTTGGCTTTTAAACCTTATTTTTCATGTTCTGTTGGTCGTGGGTCTTCGCCCTCGGTGCCCTTTATTTCCCTTTCTTTCATTTTTATTTATTTCATTTTTTATCTTACTCCAGCCTCCCCTCCGCAGCAGTGCCGCGGTGCTGACGTGGAGCTGGAGAGGAATGATTCCCAAAAGGAATTTTTGTAATGCTGGCTGTGTCTCATGCCCTTCCCCGGCGGTTTCCAGCCCCTGTCCCGGTGCAGGTTTGGGCTCGTTTCACCCCCATTTTCCAGCAGCCCCGCACGCGTCCGGGTGCGGGCGTTTCTCCCAGGCCCCTCGATCCCGGTCTCTCCAGAGGCTTTGGAGGCTCCTGGGACTCGTGGTGGGCTCTGGCAGAGCTGCAAAAGCCCAGTTTGCAGCTGGGGAGGTGGCTGTGCCAGCCGGCTACGCCCCAGCTGCTGCTTCCAGTGGGACAGGTGAACGTGAGGGTTATCAGCAATCCCAGAATTCCAGAATCATGGAATGGGTTGGGTTGGGAGGGACCTTAAAACCCATCCAGTTCCAGCCGTGCTGAGGGCAGCGATGCCAGATCAATGTAGAGGCAAAGCAACCTAGACCTGAGGAATAAAAATAAACCTGGAATTGCAGGAATTTGCTGTGGGGCTGCAGGAGCAGAGAGCATCGTTTGGATGTATTTTTAATTTGGGATCTCTGGCTAAACACCTCAGGAAGGTTTCCTTGGCCTCCTGTCAGTCAGAGCTCAGCCTGGGGCATTACAGCTTGGGAGCACATTAGGATTTTATTGTATTTAATTTCTCCACCCTCACCTCTGCAAAAGAAATATGATTATAATTGTTTTATTTCTGCTGTTCCTGACAGCAGTCCAGGGTCAAATTTCAAACCTACCTCTCTGCTTCTGGGATAATCTGATCAGGAGGTTCACAGTGGGTGTTTTTAAGGCGATTCTCTCTGGCTGCACAGATTATTTTAAAAACAGCTGAAATCTTCTATTAAAAAAAGCCAGGGTAGTAACCAAAGTGGTTTTTCCCCAGACACGTGCGTAGGGGGCTGTGTCCTAGTTTGGCCTCCCTCAGGATGCTCTTTGGAGCCTGGCATGAGGCCTGGGAGAGCAGGGAGGGGGTTTGGGAGGTGCTAGCTCTCACTTTAAGGTAGCCAAACCTGATCACCCTGGAGACAGAAAATCTGGGAAGGTGCAGGGGTCAGACCTGCCTGTCCCCAGGGGTTCTACCCAAGGGAGATGTGTGGTTTTCCTGCTCTGGCGAACTGGTACATTTAAGCGACATTTTGGTCTGGGTACATTTAAGCGACATTTTGGTGCCTCGATTTTGGAAGTGGAGGGAGAGCTTGGAGGCTCCTCCAGCTGGTGATGGAGCCCTGAGACCCCGTTGCCTTCAGCTCTGCCGTGTCCTCACCTGTGCCCTCTCCCTGTGCCTCAGGTCGGCGGTGATGTGTCCATCCCTGCGCCCCGAGCTCCGCGCTCCCAAAGCCGCTTCCAGCTAGATCCAAGCCCGCCCGCTGCCATGGAAACGGGCAGCCCGGAGGAGCGGGACGGAGGGGACCAGCGGCGGCAGGAGGGCGGGGACGCCCCTCCCGACAGCGCCAACGGCTCCGTGGTGGCAGCGGAGCCGCAGCAGCCGCCCGCCGGCAAGCTGAGGAAAACGGCCTTCAAGCTATTCGGGGGCAAGCGGAGCATCTGCACCCTGCCCAGCTTCTTCGGTGGCCGCGGCAAGAAGGGGCTCAGCAAGTGCAAGACCCACGACGGGCTGAGCAGCGCTGGCTGTGACAGGGGCGGTGCGACACGGCCGGACAGCCCCTCGGAAGGTGGCAGGGATGGGCAGCCCGGCCCCCTGCCCGGCTCCCGCAGTGCCCAGCTGGCCGTGGACACCGGCAGCAGGGGGGATTTGGGCCAGCAGGACGGCTCTCCTCCCGGGAGTATCGAGGGCTGTGACAAAAAGCCCAACGGGGAGAAATCTTCTGTCCCCAGACCCAAGAAAGGGCTGAAAGGGTTTTTCAACAGCATCCGGCGCCACCGGAAGAGCAAGGCTGCCGAGAGTGAGAAGGCAGAGCTCCCCGAGTGGAGCGGGGACACGGAGGAGGCTGGGAATGCTCCTGGGGTGGGAGCGGAGAGCCGAGGGGCCGTGGAGGGCAGGGGAGCAGGGCCAGTCCCTGAGGCCACGGCCGGCCCAGGGGACTCGGGGGGTGACTCCAGCTGTGGGGAGGCCACCGAGCCCACGGACCCCGCAGCTGATGGAGGCACTCCCGAGGGTGACACGATGGCCGTGCCGGGGAACGAGGATGTTCCAGATACAAAATCAGAGGCTGAGGCTGCTGCCTGCGCTGAGTTTGACCGTGAGAGTTTGCTGCTGGCCTTCCACCCTGACTTCATGGACAGTGAGCCTCCCTGCCTGCACTCCGGGGAGCTGCTGAGCCTCATGCTGGGGGACGTCACCTCCCTGAAGAGCTTCGACTCGCTGACGGGCTGCGGGGACGACATCGCCGAGCCCGATATCGCCGAGAGCAGCATCTCGGTGGAGCGCAGCCGCGATGCCGCCAAACGCAGCTCCTGCCTCGTCACCTACCAGGGCGGCGGCGAGGAGATGGCCATCCCTGAGGAGGCTGAGGAGTACCTGCACCAGGTGTGGGACGGCGGCGTGCCGGGGGACAGGAGCTACGGGGCCCAGGTGTCCAGCAGCAGCCTGGAGACACACGCCTCTCACGAGGCCGACGCCCACCCCTACATGGGGGATGCCATGGATGGCGTTGACCTCCTGACGCCCCAGAGTGACCAGCAGGAGTCTGCCCCAAACAGTGACGAGGGGTATTATGATTCCACCACGCCAGGGCCGGAGGATGAGGCTGGAGAGGAGCTCAAGAAGGACCGACTGCCCCGGGACAGCTACAGCGGCGATGCACTTTACGAGTTTGACACGCTGATGAGCCCCTCTCACGGGGAGGAATCCCTGTTCGAGGGCAAAGTCCCACGCCAGGGCATCTTCAGCTACTTCATGGACTTCTGCCTCCCTGCGGAGAAGAGCCTGATCCAGCAGATGATGGATCAGAAAAGAGGGCTGATGGAAACTGAAGAAGAGGGGCTCGCAGCCATTCAGAAAGAGCTGCTGTACTGGGAGCTGCAGAGGGAGCCGGTCCTGAAACGCCTGGATGTCTCCAGCAAGGAGAAGTGTCCCCGGGAAAAGCAGTGCATTGAATGTAAAACCAGAGCAGCCAGCTCCATTGGCAAGAGTCAGAGTGGCCTTGGGAGTGAGCAGGTGGCCTCGCACACCCCAAGCCGGGCTGTCAATGGTGGGGTTGCAGTGGCTAGGGCTGAAAATCCAGAGTGGAGGGATTTTCCAGGGACTCTGTGTCTGGAAAACTGTTACAACAGCCAAAAAGCCCCCGGAAGTTGCCTTATTCAGCTCACAAAGAACAGCCCGGGGTTCGATGCAGACCTGGACTGCGGGATGTTCGGGGACTCCGTCCACGGCGGCGTGGCCCCAGCCAAGGCAGGGGTGTTCCCTGGGTTCAGGCTGCCGGAGCAGGAACACGGCGGTGGAGCAGAGCCCACCCCCGGCGAGCCCCAGGTAGGCAGCGAGCCCGAGCATGCCGTGAGCTTCTCGCAGGCTCTGGTGGAGTTCGCCAGCAGCGGGACCCTCTTCTCCAGCCTCTCTGAGAGCCTGGGGAGCTCGGCCTCCAGCTCGTCCTTCACCCAGAACCTCCCTGCCCTCCCCACCATGGTCACCTTCGACGTGGTGGACGTGGAGCAGGACGGGGAAGGGGAGTGTGAGCAGCACGCGGAGCTGACCGCGGGCGAGGACATCGCCGAGGCCTTTGATGATGGCTACGGACAGAAAGAGTCGTTGGCTGAATGTGACGAGAGAATGTCCCTGGGCTTCTCCCCGGGCTCCTTCCAGAGCTGCAACTGGGGGGTGGCCAGCCTGCCCCGCCACCTGCGCCTGCACGGGCTGAGCCCCTCCATGCCCGCGCCGCTCTCCGTGGACCGGAGGAGCCGCTCGCTGGACACGGAGAGCCTGGAGTTCGAGCTGGCCGAGCCGCAGGGGGCCCGGAGCGGCCCCCAGCCCTGCCGGCTCTGGGCCAGGCACGAGGCTGGCAGGAAGGAGTCTGCTGGAGCCAGGAGGAGCAGGAGCAAGGAAGAGGGTGAGCTGGTGGCTCCCGAGGGTGGCTTGAGCTGGCCGGGCTTGCGGCACCTCCAGCACGGCACCAACGCGGCTCCCGGCGGGATGGAGCTCTGGGACTTCGCTCCGGCTGGCGCTGTGGAGAGCGTCTGGGAGCCATCGGAGCCGCCAGACACGGTGACCCCTTTCCTGCCTGTCTCCCGCGGTGGCATCGGGGAGGCTCCGGAGAGGCGGTCCCAGGAGCCAGAGCTGAGCAGGCACCCGCTCCGGCCCTCCAACCTCCCCCTGCAGCCCGAGGCGAGGCGCGCCCGGGAGGCGGCCGGGTCCTTCCGGTACCACGGGGACGTCCCCAAGCTGTCCCGCTTGTTACCCCTGGGAGAAGCGGAGCTGCCCCCGAGCTTTGGCTTCGCCTGCTCCCCGGAGCACCGCGCCAGGGGCAAACCTGTGGGCATCGCCCAGGGCGTGCCGCAGCATCCCGGGAACGGCGGCGGGGACACCAAGAGCCCGGAGCGCTGCGCCGAGCCCCTCAAGGGCAGGGCCACCCCGGGGCACGGCGCCTGCCGTGGCACCGTGTGCAGTGTCACTGACGCTGAGTAGCTGCAGGAATGTCACCGTGCCACCCAGCTGAGGGGCTGCAGGAATGTCACCGTGTCACCGAGGCTGAGTATCTGCAAGAATGTCACTGTCACCAAGCCAAAAGGCTGCAGGAATGTCACCATGCTGAGGCTGCTCTGGGCAGGGCTGACAGGGGAGCAAAGGGAGGGAGAAAACCGGGAGCAGTTTGGGGAGGACTTGAGTTTGTGCTGGGCTGATGCTCCTCTCCCGCAGCCATCCATGGCCTTGCCTCTGTGGATGCTCCAGAGGCAGCTTGGAGCTGCCTCCAGGATTCCTTCATCACCACTGAGGCACTTTCTCGTTTTCCAGCCCTCTCCAACACCAAGTGCAGCAGCAGCCCCTGGCAGAAGCTGGGGATGGAGCCACTGCTGGTGTGGCAGGATGGGGTTTGTGCAGGACTGGGGCTGGGGGAACAGGCCTTGGGTAGAGTTTTGAGGGAAATGGGGCTGTTTTCCTCTTCTGGGTGAAATGTTTTGGTTCAGACTCACTATGAATGTCTTCCAGCCCGGGCTCAGTGTGGGGAGCAGGGAGGAAGGGTGCTGCTTGTTCCAGAGCAAGGATGGGGCGAGGCAGCTGGAAAGGGGAACTTTGCAGCAACGTTTTTATTTATTTGATTTGTCCTTGCCCCAAAGGAAAGGAGGAGCTTTTGTGTGCGTGCTGATAATGTTCTCCAGGTCTAGTTTCAGTTTGCTCAGAGAGATGTGCTGTCCATGGTGTCCCTTTGAAGAACAAAGTGTTGGTCCCTTCTTTGTTGTGGTCTGTCTTCACGGTGCAGAATTCCTGGTGGAAACCTTTCCCGTGCTTTGTCCTGGGCTCCTGGCCTCTCCAGGGCCATGGGGACAGGGATGAGGCCTTTGAAATAAGCTAAATTTGCATCATGCCTGTAGCTGTGAAGTGGCAGATGATGTTACTTTCTCAAAAGGAACCTTTGTGGCTTTTTTATTTAATTTTATTATTTTAAGGTTGTTTTCTTTGCATAAACCCACAGGAGGAAAGTTTTGTGTTCCTTGGAGTTTAGGATGGACTGCAGCTACACTGGGCTTCACTCCTCCTGTCTGGAGGGAACGAAAAACCTGGAAGCTGCTAGAGGTTTGGGATCTTTTGCCTCTTTGAAGGAACATGGAGGAGGGACACAGGCTGAAGGGATAGACTTTGTCCTGTGAGCTCCTGTGACATCTATTCCAGGCTCCTGGTCCCCTCCATGATCTCAAACCCCCTCAGTTCTGATCCAAACCCCCAATCCGTGACACAAAGCTGCTTCCCTGTCCTGTCCAAGCTCTGAGTTAATTCCATTACCAGTGATTTCTGTTTTCCCCCACCTCATTGCCCTTTCTCTGTTTTTCTTTGCAGCAGAGTTTGTAGCATTCAAAAAAATAAAAAATCCCAAAGTGGGAATTTGGAGTTTTACCACATTTGTGGAGTGAGGGATGGCTCTGCTTGGGCCAGACTCAATTTTCCTGCTGAGTCCTGCCCTGCTGGGTCACCCTCCTGCTGCTCTCCTGCTCCACATGGATGTGGCTCCATCAGCTGCTCCCTGCCATCCCTGGATTTCCAGGCACAAGGAGCTGGTTTGGGTTTGATGGGCTTTTTCCCCCCCAAGCAAAATGAGGTCTTGATATTCCTTTTGAGAAAAGATTCCTTCTGCCCTGTCCTTGGATGTCTGGGAAGGAGCAGGGAAAGGCAGGGCCGGGCTTGGTTCAGCCTCTGTGTGTGATGTGATTTTCCTGCCGAGGCAGAGCAGATCCATCTGTGCATCCACGGGCTCAAACCTGAATTTTTCCATATTTTCCTGCCAGCCCTGCTGCAGGGAGTTCCACAGGAACCTGCTGTGCCATGGTTCTTTTCCCTCATCCCTCTGGGACATCAGAGGGGATTTCCTGGGACACACCTGGCTCTTGGTGCCACTGCCACACCCAGAGAGGACAATGTGAGGCAGGGGAAGGTGCCCTCGCTGGGGGTTGTCTCCCCTCGTTAGCACAGCTGCTAATGAACATGGGATATCCCTCCCTGGAGCAGGGACAGGGCCAGCTCTGTGCCCATCTCACCCCACTCCCAGCACACAAACCACGGGCACACCGTGTTGGGGACACCACGGGGACATTGTCACCCCCTCACGCCCCTGGCTGGGTTTAATCCCTCTTTTATTTCCTTTCAGCGTCTCACCAAAGGCATCTCGGGGGTTCCAGGCTCTGGAGCTTTGTTCAGCCAAAGTCCTGCTGAGGGCTGGGAATGTCTTGGTGCTAAATGAATGTTCCAAGGTGTCCCTGGGATCCTGGGGTTGGGTGTAGGTACGAGGTGGGGAGGTTCAGTGGGAGCAATACAGCCAAGGCTTGCTAATCTGACTTTATACCAAAGGTTTCTGCTCTTAATTCGATGGGAATTCAATGAGGCAAATATCTCTGGAATTCAAATGAGTTTTCCTAATGCAGTTTAGTCACTAATTTGCTGGATTATTGGCAGATTCTGCCCCATTAACCCAAAGAAATTGGAATTTCTAGTGCAGTAATTCAGCCTGTAGATGATCATTGCAGTAGGGATTGGATTTCACTGCCTGCTGAGCCACTCTTCCCAAAAAACCCCACTTGGGATCCATGGGAACAAAGCTGGGCTGGAGCTGGGTCAGTCCAACACTGCCTTACCTGAGGAGCTCACATTTGGGGGTGGTCACTGAGGCTTCTTATGCAAAAGGGCTTCCCAACCAGAAACCAGTCAGAAAAGTCAGGAAGAGCAGAATGTCCTGCCAGGATATTTAGGAAAAGCTTGAGGAATTCACCTGTTCCTTGCAGGGAAGTGAGGGACTGGGCTGTGAAGCTGTGATGGAACCACTGCCGTTGGGGTCAGCCTGCCAAGAGGTTCTGTGTTGCATTCTGGGGACTTGGGGGTTTTCTTTTGTTTGTTTGTTTTTATACACATAAGGAAACGGTCAATTTTCTCTATTTTTGTATAGTTTTGCATTTTATAATCATGGGGAAATTTTACAGACTGTTCTTTTACTCGTGTGTCTTGTCTTTCCGAGTGGTGTGGTTTGCTTTTCCCATGGATAAAAGGCCATTCCTGCTGCTGCCGTGCCCAGATCCCACCCTGCTCCCTGGGAATGTGCTGGGGGCTCTTCCCAGCCCCCCCAGCCCCTCACAAATACACTTTGCACACACTTGAGACATCCTTAACCCTCCTCTGTCACACTCAGCTGTCTGCTTTCAGTGTTGTTTTTAATCTGAATGTGTGGATTTTGGTGATTTCTCCCTCCAAGTGTTGTAAAAAGCCCACAGGTTTCAGCTGAGGCTTTTCCTGCTGTCTGCTGATGTTATTTTATCTCAAACTGGGCTTTTCTTCAGTCCCTGTGCAGGAGATGCTGTTGGCTGGTGCATGGAAATGCTCTTGGACAGGTTTCCTCTCCCCTTGGTGCTCCCTGGCCAGGCTGGGAGCTGGGATTTCGCCCTGGTGCCTGAGGATTGCTCCTTAAATAATCCTGGGATTAGCAGGGCTCCCCACCTTCTCCTCCTTCCCTTCTCCAGGGAGATCCAGTCCTGTGCTCTGCATCACTAAAACATCTCCCTGGAATGACACTGCCTTGAACTTCAGGATCAGAGCAGAGGAGAGCTTCTGGAATGTTAAAATCAGCCCAAAGCAGATTTCCCCCCTCTTTTTTCCCCCAGCAGAGGTGGCAATTGTCACTGATTTGGCTCTGCAGAGATTTTTTTTTTGTCTTCTAATTAATAACTTGTCACCTAATGGTGCTTTTAAAAGTTTTTCTGGATTGGGTTTGTCCCATTCCCCACAGGGATGGACGGGAAGGTTTTTCACTGAACATTCCTGGGGCACTCAGACCCACTTCCCACATTCCCTCTGCCCTGGAATTCTGGGCTCCCTCCTCTCCAGCTGGGGCCTCCTGCTCTTCTCACCCACGTTGAGTCACCCCAAAGCTCCATTTGGGTGAAGTGAGAAATTCAAATCCCAAAAAGCCTCTCAGCTGTAAGGAAATAATGAATTAGCCCTTGTCCTTGGCTGCCCCACCCCGCTGCCAGGCTGGCAGCTCCTCCCAGGTGACCAACCTGGCTGAATTTGGGGTTTTTTTGTTTCCTTCCTGGTCTCATTGCTACTAGTCCTTTCAAGTTTTTAATGTATTGATTGTGTTTTAAAATGAATGTTCCTTTCACTGAATTCTAATGAATAAAGTGCAGATTTTTAGAGAACATTGGATTTCACTGGTGGTTTGGTTTTTTTGTGCTTATTTTATCCTTGATTTAGTGTTTTTCTTGCCCTTCCTCTTTGTTGGTTATTTGCCAGTGAGGTGGAATTTTCCATGGGAGAGTGCAAACAGAGACCCCTTTGGAACAGGGTAAGGCTCCTCAAACCCTCATTAAATGAACCCTGGATGGAGGTTTTCCACCCCTTAAGGCTCCAAGGGTCTTCTCCGGGCTCCAGCAGTGACAGGGAGCAGAGATTCGCTGGCTCTGAGGTGACCCCACCTGGCTGGGACATCCCTGGGATGCCAGGGATGGTTTTATCCTGGATCCTGCTCAATGTGTTCCTCAAGTGCCTCCCAGCATTTCCAAACACACTGGAAGACCCAGGAGAAGATCCTGCCCTCCCCTCCTGCTCTCCCCGGGCAGAAATTGAATTTGTGAGAAGCTGTAATTATCTGGAGAGCCTGATGAGCTTAATGAGCCGGGGTGAGGCTCTGTCCTTTCCCTCTCCACCCCCTGGAGATCCCAGGCTGGAGGGGCGGGCAGAGCTCTGCCCTGAGCCTCTCCTCCTCCCCCTCGTGCTGCTCTCCCTCCCTCCCTCCCAAACCTCCTTCCACTTTCCCAAATCCTCTCTGGAAATGCTGAGCTTCCATCAGAGCTCGCTCTCTGCCCCCTGGCCCTTCCCCAGTGCTGCACCGTGGGGAATTCTCCCCTTCCCAGCCTGGATCCATCCCTGGCCCATTTTAGACTCAAACAGTCCCAGGCCTCGGGTTCTGCTCCTGCACCCTCAGATGTGGCTGAGCAGCTGCTGCAAAACCTCCCTGCGCCTCCAGACACTCCTCAGGCACCCGAGGAGCTTTCCAACACCCCAGTGCCAATCTCCTCCTGCTGTGATCCCGCAGGGAGGGCTCAGGGCTGCCCCAGCCCAGCTCTCCCCTCCAGCAGAGGTTGCTTCTTAATATTTTTAGTATTTGTTGATTAATATATAAGCAGCATATCATTTATAATATATGTAATACAATCAATAGTATATATAATATAATCAATATATAGAACATAATATATTATTTATAATATTTATAAATAATATTTATAATATATAATAAATATATTTACAATTACATATATTTTTCATATGTATGCTTTAAATATTTTAATTTTTATTTATACATAATATATATTTATATAAAATATATAATTATATATAACTACATATTTTTTATATATATGCTTTTAAATATTTAAATATATATGCTTTTAAGTACATTTTAATGTTTATTTCACTATATGTTTTCTGCTGCATTTCAGCTGGGCATAACCCCCCTCATCCCACTGGAAAAGCCTCCAGCAGCTCCCAAAGCTCTGGTGCAGAGGGTGTGGCTTCTCCTTTGGGCTTAAATAAGGTTGGTGTGGCCCAGGAGCAGCTTTGACTGTGACACTCGCGTTTGTCACAGCTCTGGTGGCTTTTACCCCAAACAGGAGCTGGGGGAGGGGGCTCGGGGCAGCTCCGTCCCTGCTGTGTCCCCAGGAGCCCTCCCACGGGAGCCTCTGCTGTCACCTCCCCCGCGTGGGGACAGCGAGGGACAAAGGCAGCAGCTGGGGCCACCCCCGAGCGGACAGAGAGGGACCAGCTCGGGGCAGAGGCCACCAGCGCCGTGCTCCTGTGGGATGGGGCTCCTGGAAAGCCCTGGCTGAACGGAGGGAGGGAGGAAGCTGCCCGGCAGGGCAAGGGCACAGGGCAGCAGCTGAGGGATCAGCTCTGCTGATTTTCCTTCATTTTAAACGGGGGAAGAGGCTGCAAGGCAATCAGCTGGGAAAATGACACCTGGGGCTGGCTCGGCACTGCCAAGGCTGGAAAACTCTGCCAGAGGAGCCAAAAAAACTGTGGAAAGGCTGGGCAGGGGTGAGCGTGCTGTGCCTGGGGGTTCCTGGGTCATGAGCTCAAAATTCAGGGTTCAAACTCCCGCTCTGGAGCTGTGATCCCACCCAGCCTCCCTACAGCCTGCTGGGCTGTTATTCCAGGCACCCTCCCTGCGTCCCAAACGCTTCCTGGCTGGAAGAACATTCCCCACATTCCCGGGGTTCCCTTTCCACGTCCCCCTCTGAGGTCTGAGCCTGCAAGGGCATTTTCTCCCGAGGTGATGGCACAGCTGGGATTCCCTGGCGGGGGCTGGGGTTATCCAGGGGCTCCTGGCTCATNATTTTATGGGGTCAGTTCCCAGCTGGTGGCTCCCACTGGCTCAGCACAGCCAGGGACAGCCCTGGGACACCTTGTCTGGGACACCTGTCCTGAGGACACAGCAATGTCCCCACCTCACCGTTTTTGGGGTTCCTGGGTCCCTCCCAGCCCAGCCCCAAGGTCCAACCCCCCAGGGCAGGCACCAGCCCCGGGTGCCACATCCCCACAGTCGCTCCATGCTGGAGGATTATTTCTAATCCCTCTATTTTTAGAACAATGCTGAAATCTGTTTAATGCTGGAGGGATTTGGGAAAGAAAAAGACAAACAACAAAGAAAGAAGAGTAATTTTCTTTCTGATGCAGGAGCTGTCTGTGAAGGGGTTTTTGGGGGTTTTTTATTTTGTTTTTTAGGAGAATGTCTCTTAGCTGAGTCGTATTTGTCTGCCAGAAGGGAGGAGGGAAGGAGGAATTGAGCCTTAAGGAAAAGCTCTGAGGAGTTGTGCTGGCTGTTGTGGGCCTGGGAAATTTCACAGCAGCAGTAGCAGCAGGACCAGGTCATCCTGCTCCCCAAAATCTGGAGCTGGCCAGGCTTTCCCAGGCAGGGGGATCCCCGGGTGGGGCAGACACAGAGCTCAGAGCTCCGTCTGTTCCACGCATAGAAAGGAGCAGGAGAGGATCTGGGAGAGCTCAGTTTGTGGGAATATCCTTGGGCAGCACCGAGGGGAGGAGCTGCAGGCGCAGGGCACCGTCCCCTGCCCACCCTGAGGGCCTTGGTGACAAAATCCCAGCTCTCCCAGGGATGGCATCCATCTGCGGGAATTCGGGACCAGTTTTGGTGCTGGGCTGACCTCTAAGGGAGAGCTCCCATATTGCAGCTCATGGAATCCAGAATCTCAGAAGGGCTTGGATGAGAAAGACCTTAAAGCCCATCCAAGGGCGGGGACACCTCCCCAAGGACACTGTCCCAGGCTGCTCCCAGCCCCAGTGTCCAGCCTGGCCTTGGGCACTGCCAGGGATCCAGGGGCAGCCCCAGCTGCTCTGGGCACCCTGTGCCAGGCCTGCCCACCCTCCCAGGGAACAATTCCCGCCCAATATCCCATCTAAATCTCTCCTCTTTTAATTTAAAACTGTTCCCCTTTGTTCTATTATTGTGTCCAATGCTGAGCTTGGTCTCCCCAAAATTCCCTTGGGGCAGCCTGGGGTCCTGGAGCACTTTTTGGGGAATGACAGGGGAAAACACAGAGATGAGCCAGAGCTTCACATTCCCTCAGTGCCCTGAGCCTTCAGCATCAACAGCTCTGAGTCACAACCCAGGGAGAGGGGTCTGTGACACCCTGGGGACACACTGGGAGGACAGGAGCTGCCAGAGGGCAGGGCTCAATGGGATATTGGGAATCAGGAATTGTTCCCTGGCAGGGTGGGCAGGCCCTGGCACAGGGTGCCCAGAGCAGCTGTGGCTGCCCCTGGATCCCTGGCAGTGCCCAAGGCCAGGCTGGACACTGGGGCTGGGAGCAGCCTGGGACAGTGGAATGGGTCCCTGCCCATGGCAAGGGTTGCACTGGATGGGCTTTGAGGTCCTCCCCACCCAAATCAGTCATTCTGTGACCCTGGAGGGGTTTGGTGGATTTGGTGCCACCTGAATTGGCACTTGGGTGTGAGGGGACTGCAGGTGCTGGGAGCTGTGGGGGTTTGTGGGGTCCCACACCACGAGGGGACCCTGGGTGCCAGCTCTGTGACTCCACAGGGACTGGGACCCAGGCAGGCCCGGGCAGCACTGCACCGTGCCCAGGCTCCAGTGGCACCCCCGAGCCCAGCGTGCTGTGCCCCAGGGATGGGCACTTTGGGTCACTGCCTTTGGGGGAGAGCTGCAACCTGTGCTGTGTCACAGCCCCTCACAGCCACAGCACAGCCAGGCTGCTGTCCCCTGGCCCCCAGCACAGCTGGTTTATGCTCTTTGGGATGGTTTTATGTTTATTGTGGTTTTAGCTCCCCTGGAGCCTGCCGAAGGTCGGGTTCTGATGCAGAGCCGGTGGCAGCTCCCGCTGGGATGGGGGAATGTCACCGCACCCCAAGGGCCCAGCGTGGGCACCACGGGCCCCACCGTGCCCCCTCCCCTCCTCGCAGCCCCCCGGGCTGGAACTGGGAGTGTGTGCAAACAGCCCAACAGGCAGGAAAGGCTGGGCTCCCTGGCTGCCCCGGGACAGCCCGCAGTGAAGCAGGACAGGAGCTGCCTCTGCCAGGCACCGGCTCCCCCTGTGCCTCCTCCCCGTTTCCCAAAGCAGGGCGGGCTGGGACACGCAGGGGAGGGAACTCCGAGGGGCTGGAAAATCAGAACCAGGATTTGGTGTCTGAGCACTGCCCGCGGTTAATGAGGGATGGTTCCAAGCAGGAACTTCCCAAAAAACCCCACCCAAATAAATGAGGGACTGTGTTCCTTGAGAAACTGCTGGAGGAGGCCGTGGAACCCCCCTGGAGCCAGGCTGGGAGAGCTGGGGGTGCTCACCTGGACAGGAGAAGGCTCCAGGGAGAGCTCAGAGCCCTTCCAGGGCCTGAAAGGGCTCCAGGAGTGCTGGAGAGGGATTTGGGGTTTTAAGCACTGGTTCCAGAGCAGGAAGCAGTGATGGAAATCTCCCTGGGCTCTCCAGGGCTGGAAAAGTCACTGGTGTGAAGGTCGGGATTGTCTGGATGGGACCTGGAGCCTCCCGTGGGAGCCCTGGGAGTGATTGATGGGAAGCATCTCCGAGATTTAGGAATGCCAAAGGCAAAAGAGACTCAAATCTGATTAAAAAGTGATTGAGGCTGAGTGTGAAAAACAGGACTAGAGGAAAGAATTCCTACAGGATAAACAGAAGGACTTCCCTGCAGGGTCAGCTTGGGGAAAGGGCTTGAGCCCCTGTAAGGGCTGCTGAGAGCCACAAGGACCCCAACAGTGGCCAGGCTCTCCCTGAGCCCCAGCTTGCATCAATTCATCCTTTTTTTGGTCATGGCATCTCTCTTCCTCCTTCCCCACAGGATGCCTTTGGAGCCAGCAGCCCTGGGGGCACGGACAGCCCTGAGCAGCCTCACCTGGGAGCACAGCCACGGACCCAGGAGCACATTTCAGCCCAGCCTGGCTCTCCAGCCCTCCCTGGGCTCCAGACCCCGTGGATGAGTTGATTCCCAGGTGTGAAGCTGCCTCATCCTCACTGCTGTGCCCTGCTTGCCCTGGGCCACCTTCCCGGTCCTGCTCAGGTACCGTGGGGCCAGTGCTGGGGATGTCACCCCTGCTGCCCTCCAGTGTCCCTTGGTGTCACCCCTGCTGCCCTCCAGTGTCCCTTGGTGTCACCCCTGCTGCTCTCAGATGTCCCCAAAAGCCCCTGAGGGCTGTCCTGGGGCCAGGCCAGGCTGGAGCAGGGATGCCACAAGGGCAGGAGGGTGCCAGGGATGCCCCAACCCCTCCCAGAGGCCCCGAGCCTGGCTCCTGGCTGAGGAGGGCTCCTCCTGTTCCCCACCCTTTGGGCAAGCACAGGAAGCATTCCTGGGCACTGCCATGGCATCTCCCAAAGGTGGGCACTGATTTTCCACCACCCTTTCCCTGCTCCCTGTGGGATTTCTCCTTCAGTCCCTTTTCACAAGTTTGGCTCTGCTCTGATTTTTTGTTTTTTTCCTTGGGAATGTGCCACCCACCACAGAGGGGCTTTGGAAGCTGCTCCTTCTGGAGCTGTGCTGGGAGCTGGGCCTGCCTCCCTGCTGGGACAGATCCTGCTGGGACAGATCCTGCTGGGACAGATCCTGCTGGGGACAGATCCTGCTGGGACAAATCCTGCTGGGATAGATCCTGCTGGGACAGATCCTGCTGGGACAAATCCTGCTGGGACAGATCCTGCTGGGACAAATCCTGCTGGGACAGATCCCACTGGGACCAACCCCCCCTGGGTGTCCATGCTGAGGCCTCGGTGCTGGGAAGAGCTGGTGTTTCCTCCCACAAACCCAGGTGGGATTGGGCACAATTCCTGTGGCAACTCCCACACGTTTCCAGCACCTCTGAGGACCTTCCTCCTCCTCCTCCTCCTGCTCCTCCTCCTCCTCCTGCTGCTGCTGCTCCCGGTCACTGCCGTGGGACGGTGACGTGTGAGGCTGTTCTAGCTTTGATCTGGAGGTTTGTTCTGTTTGATCTGAGCTGTTTGATCTGATTCCTCTCCCCACACTCTGCTGCAGCTTTCCCTGAGCTTTTGTGCAGCCCAGGGAAGTTATTCCATGTGCCAAGGATGTGCTGTTATCTCCCATCTCCTTTTGGATAAACGATTTGTTTATGATAATAAGGTGCCTCTTGGTGTGAAACCAGGGGGAAAAAGTAAAATCTGGAAGTGAGCCAGGCCCAGGGAAGGAGGAGTGCTGCTTTCTGTTGTTGTTCTTCCAGAACAGCCCCAAGAGCCAGTCTGAAACAGAAAACTCCCCAGCATGTGCCTGTAGATTTTCATCAAGGTGACACTTGGAGCTGGGAAGTGCCAATGTTTTGGTGCCTGGAGCAAAGCTGGGCTTTGCTGCTCCTATTCCACATCCCAAATGTGTCTCCTGCCCTCGTGGGGTGTTGGTTTTGTGAGTGGATCCCTGCTCAGGTGCTTGGGGAGGATGGCACAGCTCGGCTTCCCTGGGCTCCCACCTGGCCCAGCTCTGAGGCCCCTCTGGGATGGGGTTGTTGCACTTTGCTGAGCTCCATTTGAGAAAATCCCCCAGTTTTGACCCAAAGCAGCATCAGCTCAGGTGTTTCTGAAGGCTGGAGCAAGCTGCAGCTCTGCAGGGCCCTTTCCTGGCTGGAGCAAGGATGGATTTGGGATCAGGGCAGGGTGCCCTGGGTGTGGTACTGGCACACCTCACCTGTCAGCCCCTATGCCTCGCCCATTCTCCTCCTCTTGAATCCTCTTATACCCCTGGCTACCCTGGGAATATTTTTTGTTTTCACACACATCCTCAGCTCCTTGTTTTGGGAGTTCTGAGGCTCGTGAGACACCTGTGCCCCGGGGGAAGGGTATGCAATGAGACCTGGAACGTGTGTTCATCCAGGGGAGGTTCACCTCTGCTTTTCCACTGAACAAAAACTGCCCTACCATTTTCTGGATCTAGGGGGACACTGAGCTCTGTGAGCAGGAGAGCTGCAGTGGCCACAGAACAGAGGCTGTGACCAGGAGTTTTTGGGACCAGGCTGATTTATGGACATGACACCACAGCAGGGAATTGTGAAGCCAAGGTTCCCGGGGGTGTTCTTTGTGCCTCGGGGTGTGTCAGCCACCACAGCTTCACCCTGGGGGGCTGCATCTCCCCCCTGGAGGGATGGGGATAGTTCCTGAGAGGAACCACTGAGGGAGCTGGGGGT